>CM067070.1:4913043-5210543 GCA_033980235.1 Diadema setosum | reverse complement strand
CGGACCAGGCTCTTCAAGTCATAGTATGATTATGGAGTTGAAGCTCCTCATATCAGGGCAATAATATTAACAATAATAGTAATAATGATATATCAATATAAAGCGCAAAACCTATAGACATATTTTCTTCTGCGCTGCAAAAGCTTCTGATGTGCTTGATAATGGTGAACAGTTAAACGAAAAGATGTGTTTTGAGCGCGATTTAAAGACTACTAAACAATGCCACAAATAGCAGTCCAAATCTTTAAAGTATTCAATTCTTGGCAACGAGCCTAGTGTTTCGTTGATAAAGAAAGAAAAAAGGAAAGAAAAACTCGGCAAACAATACGGGATTATATCACAGCGATTGCTGAATATCCTATATCGGTCAAACATTCCGGATTAGCGCTAAGTCTTTTCGGAGTCATTCGTTTCCGGTCCATTATTTGTACTGAAACTCGGCCACTCGCGTATTTTTTCGTTCTGCCTTTGCTGTAATAGCAACTGTATTGATAATTCATTGTTTTATACGTGGCAATTGCCCAATGAATCTCAGTTTATCGATAATAATCTATCAAGACGTTGTTGCGTAGAAAGATGTTCAGAGCTCTTTTCCCCTTTTTACCGCGAAAACTCCTCCCCTTTCAAATTGACTCTATGTGTAAAGTAGGATCAACATTGTTAATTTCATTGAAATTAATGAAAGTAAGATAATAAATGAATTCTGAAGTTTCGCATGTGTTTTCCCTTTTTAAATCAGTTCTATTGGGCGTAGAAACCTTACGCATTATAATACAGTTAAAGTTAATGACGCAATGGCCGTTCAAATTTTTCATTCGCTTGCATCTAAGCATTTTCTATAACCGTTTGTTGTTTATTTTATCATAAACTAAGGAGAGGAGATGTGAATTAATTAACTAAATATCAATGTAGAGTTGTAACGATATATAGCAATAAGTTTGTGAAGAGGGTTGAGATTAAATGTGCTGAATGATAGCAAGAATGATTATACAATATCTTTTTGCATAAAGTAATTATCGTGATTTTAGTGTCGATAAATGAAGTCGCTATCATCTTGCTTAATTTGATTATCATGACTAGGCCTATACTCTGTGTCTGCGTTGACTTCCACAGGGACAGTCAAGTCATTATGTATTATGTTTTGATTTTCGTTGACTGGAAATAAACTATGATTGAATTGAAAAAAATGAAAAAAAAAAGTCTATCGAACGGAACAATAATCAAAGCTTCACAAACATTGGACTACTCACACATACGCACGTAAAAGATAGAAGTTGCATGTTGTTATTGTTGTTGTCGTTGTTTTTGTTGTCGTCGTTGTCGCCGTTGTTGTTATTGTTGTTTTGTTGGTGTCATTGTCGCTCACCTACTTCCAGTTACGGAAGTACAGCGCAATTATGAGAATGAAAGGTACACAGCCAGATGAAATTGTCATCAAACATATTACTTTAGCAAGACTGACAGCAACTTTGTCCTGTTAGATGAATTCGCACGGAAATGTCAAGAGGTAAGAAAATCATTAAAAGTAATAATACGTGCTGAAAATCTCATAAGCGCGGAAGGAAAAGGTGTTAATCGACTTAACGGTAAGGTGTTAACATCCGGGTACGAAGTGCGTAGTCACGCCAAGGAGGGCGGTTGACAACCAATTGACTGTCTGGAACAATACATTTTAACCCTTTCCACACCATGCTTGTGAAACCCCAATAGACTTCGGAACACTACCAAGAAGGCTTCCGTTGCCAGTAGGTTAAACGATTTCTAAATTAAAAGTCGACTTGCAGCAATTTTCACGCGAGTTCATGCGAATGTAAGCTCGCGCTAGCTCGCCATCACGCTAGACTACAACTCGGCTATAAGTGACAACGGAGCTATTATAAGATTTTACTCAGCACCACTTTTTAACACCCTAAAACATAGCTTTAATGATGCATTAACACTTGCTGCCTTTGATGAAAGAGCTGAAAACATAAACTAAACTGTCTGAGCTCATTTTGCTAATTAATCTTTCCAAGTAATTGGGCTTTCGGCGAAACAGAGTTATGAGTTATCCTCGCAAGCCTTGATGAATTTGCCAGCATCCGTAGACTACGTTAGACACAAACAAAGAGATTGCAAGCATAAATTGCAATTTGTAATGATAAGCAAGGAAACTTTGCTATTGAGTGCTGAGTAGAGCAAGATATGAGACATGAGGGTGTAACATCATTACTTTCAAATGACGTAAAAAAGAATAAAAATATATCATAATTTCTGAAAATGTTGACGAACCTGACATTTTCAATACATATTTCTCTTGATTCAAATATTCGCGAATATGGTTGTGTATCATTTCCCGAAGGATTATTCAATTCAATTAAATTCAATCAATTATGACAGTGGTATGATGATGTATCTAAAAATAATTATTTTGTTCGATGTTGAAAATGAAATTATTCTTTCAAATGACGTAAAAAAAAATAAAAATATATCATAATTTCTGAAAATAGTGACGAACCTGACATTTTCAATATATTATTTCTCTTAATTCAAATATTCACGAATATGGTTGAGTATCATTTCCCGAAGGATTATGACAATTGTATGATGATGTATCTAAAAATAATTATTTTGTTCGATGTTGAAACTGAAATTGTTCCTTCAACCCCCTTTTCGGAATGTAGGGTTCACTTTAATGTCTGAAATAGGTACTTTCCATAATATTCTTATTTTTTTATAACTTCTCGTGACGAAAGTAGAAAAAAGGAGGCAGTATAATCTCAACAAAAATCGACTGGAGATCGAGACGGTCGTCTGCGCGGGAACACACTCCCTGTGTATGGGAAATCCGGCATTCAGGGAACAAAGTCATGCTCACCAACATGTGATCACGTGGTGGCTATAAGAAGAGAACTGAGACTTTAGATGAACTCACACTTAACATGTAAGTTGGTCATGTTGGCTTGAATGACAAGAATAAAATCAAGGAGGTGTGTGTGATACCTCCTTGGTTAAAAAAAAAAAAAAAGTCAAGCAACTGAATTGTGAACAGCCACTAAAATTGACGCAAAAATAGCAAAGTTACGTAATCCTTATTCACTTTCATTTTTTTTTTCAAAGGAAATGTATTATAGGTAGAAGTCAAATATCATGCAACTTAGATACGATGATCCTGTTATCCTGTTTGTAAACCTGCATGCCAACATTTCTTTTTTTTATTATTATTAAAAGACGATAGACGTGTATATGTAATCAAGTTGTAAATTACTGACAAACGATAACGCAGAAAGGAGTTGTAAAAACTGTAAATATAATGTTAAGGAATATAATAGGAGTAATGACATAAAATTGATTAAATGAAAATAAATAAACGGAAATTTAAGATTTCTTTCATAGGTACAAAGCAAAATGTTGGATGCATATGGGCTATGCGTTATGACTGGCATGCATCTCGGCGTATGACTGATGTTACAATTATTTTCGAAAGAAAGAATCTTTTTTTATTTTGTCTGTAACTTCTACAGAGATTGTAACTTCTCTCTTTCCTTTGGGTCAAACAATATAAACGCATCATTCTCTTTGAGGAAACATCTTAACTATTTTTGTGCTTATATGTCAATATGTTTATATTATAAGAGAACTTCCGCGTTTAGAGTGAATCTGTGTGTACTTGCGCCCTCTGTTGGCATAATTCATTCATGCTGGCTTCCTGAAAGCTGCACCCGAGTTAAGCGTTTGTATACGAGAAATGTTGGAGGAAAAAATAAACACAGGACAGCTTATAATTAGGGCGCCTAGACAAAATGTATACAATAAAAAATAATATCTTATATTGAAGAAAGCTAAATTGTAATGATGACTTAATGACGCTGGTTAATGAAAGTATTTTTTCCCAAAAAAATATTCATACTATCTCAAAGCTGAAAAAAGCAACTTATTTTTTGTTTTTGTTGTTATCTGACGTTTTTTAGATCACCTGGTGTAGATGTACAAGACTGGGGCATTTTTAAAGAAAATGCTAACAAATAAAAAGACATAATCTCGTGATCAGACACCTGTTCGAAATTGAAGAAGAAAAGCAGAGCCACCCTTGGCTATAAGAGTGAATCATGGGACTGAACTGAGGGAGGTTAAATCATTTTGAATCAAATACAACATTTATTTATCTTCCAATGTATTCTTCATATATTTGTTTTTGTTAGATTTGGCCTTTTTTGTTGCTGTTGTTGTTTTTTGTTTGGCTGCTGCTGCCAGTGTGTTATATGAGTTTCTCATGCCTGAATAAAAATCTGTAAGTGCAGAACACTATAAAGCTGTGCCTGGCTAAAACCATTATTCTGCACTCTTTCCTAGGTGGCGTACTATATCCCCTCCCCTCCCATCCCCTCCTTCCCTCCGGGCCTCCCCCAGGAAGGGTGGGGGGGGGGGGGGTGGAGAAGTGGAGTGAGGGGAAGGAGAGCTTTGGACTGGCTGCTGAGATCGGTAACACTCATTTTTAATGAATGTTCATGGCCTTGACGATTTAGTCTGCAAATCTAGCAAGTTTCTCATCACGCAGAACAAGTTTCCTTGAATGTATTGAAGTGGTCGCCATACACTCTGATTGCAAAATCAAAATTCACACATTATTTCCCTCAGAGCGCTAACTTGTTTGATGTGCATGTCGTAATGTTATCACGTCGTTGAAACAAAAAACAAGAACTTATTTCTGGATCAGCTGATCAAGAGCAAAAGAAAAATGATCCGATATTTTGATTTGGTTTCAGTTCCTGCTTTTATTTTATGGCACGCAATTCATGTGATCACTCGTTTTCATCGTCCAAGAGCTAAATTTATTCATGTATATTACATACATGATTGTATTACATTACACTTCGCATTACAAAACATTCAAGTACTTTTAAACTCAATTTTTTTTTTCAATTAACGAGTTCAGTCTGTGCTTTATGAATAGACAAGGGACAGTAGAAATCCCATTGATGAATTATGACTTAAAAAAAAAAAAAAAATCTTAAAAATGACAGAAACCTCTAACATTATTGGACGAGTATCAATAGAGAGAAAATTTACCTGACAGGCCGGGTGTCACGTGTACGTTTTTTTTTTTTGTAGTATTCCAGGTCACATGATTGTGGTGTCACAGTCATGAGATGTCAATACCCCCCCCCCCCCCACACACACACACGCACAAACAATCTTACTCTCTTTGTCACGATGTAATTTTGCTACTTCCAAATTCAACATCTCCATTGAATCTTTTGCATAGTAAATTATTGAGAAAAATCACATTTTCGATTTGTTTGTACAGCCTTAGGTATGATTGGTCTCTTTTCATGTCTTTTCTTTATTGTTGGTGGGGGGGGGGGGGAGGGGTACTTCAAACTGTTATGCCGCTGTTGTTTGATGAATCAAATCATCCCAGAGTTTTCTTGACATTGATGTTTTGATTTCTCCGATATTCATAACATCATGCTCTCAAACGTATATATTTATGTTTGTCCAATCTTCTTCATTAATTTTGGTTTTTATAAAACTATATATAAGTCATACGATCTTTTACCACAAAGTCGCGAAAAGTTGAAAATCGATCCATTGTTTTTGTGAGTTTTTGTTTCCTTCTTTTTCTCCTTCTCCTTCTTCTTCTTCTTCTTCTTCTTCTTCTTCTTCTCCTCCTCCCCTTACTTCTTCTAGAAATTTAATATTATATAATGAAGTGAAATAATGTTTTGTTCCAAGTCATTTCCGAAAATCATGTTCGAAACGATCCGAAAACTGGTCTCCAGATAAACACATAGAAAATATCTGCTTTGAAGTTCCGATATGTAAAAGCAAATTGTGTTGCTATTTTAGACATCGCTTGAGCTCCAGAACAGCGCAGTATATCCATGCATGCGTAATGAAAATCAAAGATTCATAATCAAAACTTTTTTTTTATTCTGAAACTTTTAATTTTCAGCCAAATCACCTATTTGGTAGTGTTCTGTCACATATCAAAAGAACGTTGGAATGCTGAATAAACTATTTTTTTACGCATGTAATTTTTATTGATGGATCACCTTACCAACTTCTCGGATAACGGTCAAGCATAAATCCAACGTCACCGCGGGCAACAATCCGGGTAAATACTATTATTAGACGCTAACCGGGGCAAAATAGTTCAACCAGGCGGTCACGTGACCGCAATCTCGCACTCGAATCACCAATAACAGGAAACGAGGCACGGCCTCTGGTGTGATGTCATACCCTCCGCGCTTTCCTGTCCATCAAAACATCCAGATTAGACGCGCTTTACCGATTAGCCTTCTTTCAAGCCATCATAGCAGCAAGGTTCTGCTGTATCTCATGGATGTTGCTGTTTTCAGGCTGGGAGAGATTGCCTGTAGTTATTTCTCCCAAGAGAAACAACAACAACAACAACAACAAAAACAACAAACAAACAAACGCTCCACTCTACGTAACCATATCAAGTTTGTTTTTTATATTCATCCATATTTCACGTTTTAACAAAGAAACCGTATAAAACATAAAAACAAATTTAAGTGAATGACTAAATTGCCGAGTACAACAGAGGCAATTAAGATATGTGGAATATGAACAATCTACATAGAAGCATTGCTTGTAGGCGTAGATTGCCAGATTAAGATGAATTCTTACATGATATTTACAATTGCTGGAAGTAATGACAAATTTTGAAGTAGGGAAAGGCAGACGTCACAGAATATAAGAAGAAAAGAAAAGAAAAGAAATGAATGTCCTCTACTAATAGTTGAGGAACTTGCTTCAAAAAGGCGCTAAATCCATAATTCTTCAATGGAAATTACAATTATGTTATATGATATCACTGGTATGATAGATCACTTTACTGTCTCCATTATTACTTATTTCTTTTTATATTTCAATTCATTTATTCAGATCCGGTCTATTCTTTATTTGCTTATTATCTTAAGAACTCAAGCCTTGTATTGAAGTAACCAACGATATCGTTCTACCCCAACCCCTTGTCTTTTTCTTCTTCTTCTTCTTTTTTTTTTTTTTTTTTTTTTTTTGGGGGGGGGGGTTCTTCGTTCTGCGATATTTGTTGCTATCCATACACTTTCCATCTTTGTCCTGTGAGTCACCTGCATTATTGTTTGTAACGATAAAAGGGCAATATTTGGTATTTCGTTTTTCGTTCCAAAATTTTAAGCACTCTGGCTTGTTCAACTACAAATCGGGGTCAAAAAGAGCACCAGAGAATGATGTAATGTAACAATATTTTCCAATGTTTTTTTTTTTTTATTGCCATGGTCTCTCTCGTATTTTGATTTGGACGAATCTATGAAGTAATAATTATAACCTGCATGTTTCAGTCCATGGTATATAGACAACCCTCTTTTGTGTTTGTTCTAGCTTTCTCTCCTTTCTATCTCTCTTCCCCATTTTATTGTTGTTCTGTCACCATTATTCCATCTCCCTCTTTTTGCTCCCCTATTCCCCTCCCCCCCCCCCCCCCCCCCGCCGCCCCCTCTTCCCTATCTCTTCTGTTCTCTGTAGGCCTTTAGTGGTTTTTGGCTTTGAGCTATTATAGTAGTTTTGCCATAACTCATTCATTCAAGGTTATCTGCAGCGATGAATCTGGACACGCACCCATCAGAGTTGACATGCAAAAGCTCGCCTGATAAGTCACGCAGCATAAAGACACTGTCTAGGAGGCGCCGGATGTTTTTTATAGCGAGAAATGTTACATCATTTTGAAATATCAAAATCCAAATAGGTCCTAGATACTGTGAAAAACCTTATCTGATACAGCGTACCTGTTTTGTTTTGTTTTTTTTTTTCAATCATGAGAGTCAATACGATTTACTATCATTTCCGGATTTACGATAAAGTTTCCTGACAATAATTTTTGAACACGGCGAGCAGCATAACATCACTGTCGTATTACAAATTTTGTAAATTGTATTGACAATTTTGTTCATTATGCATAATATCATGTCATATTGTATTGTATATTTTTGTCGGAAATGAAATAAAATGAAACAAAATAAAAATGAAATGAAGTGAAAGCGTTTTTTAAGTATGAATCGTAAATAATCATCTGTTTAAAAATAAGAACGTTAATGGCTATGATATTGGTACAGACCGCTGTTCCCGTCGTGATATAGAAAAATGACAATGTTTTTCATGGACTGCAATGATTATAACTCTTTCGAATGGACTCACTGTTTTCCCTTTGTTGCTGTTGTCTTCTTCGCAAACACACACACACACAAACACGCACACACACACGCGCGTGCGCGCACACACACACACACACACACACACATTCAAAGACGTATTAGGGCCTATTAACGGTAGGATACGTTGGCTGTAAAGTATTTTAGGGGGAACATTTTGAGTATCAGCATAAAAGCTGGCGAGAACCTCATAACAGCTAGCATGATCGCATGGCCACGTTGTCGCTTGCGTTTAATCCCCATTACATTCAAGTTGCCTCTAAAATAGACCAACTCTTGAAAATTCTGAGACTTTTTTTTTTGTGAGAATATTTCATTGACGCAATATCCCCGGGGATGGTAAAATTTCAGTCAAGCCATGAAGAGATTATATCTTCAGAAAATGTTTCAGTTACAGAAACCGAGTGAATAAATATGGCGTCGAACATGGCGATATAAATAACGTCAGGTCACATGACCGAAAGGAATCTTGTGAGTCGCTCTTTAACTAGTATTTTTCATTTCATTTCATTTTATCTTATTCTATTTCATGCAGTCTGCTAAGTTGGCAGTTCCCGCAAGTTTTGGATGATCCGTGCTTCCTTCTGCTGTGAACGAACATTCCCTTGACTTTATTATTTCATTATTCCTTCACTGCCTTGACTGCATTAAATTGAGCAAATAAGACTATTATGCAGTAATCGTTCTGGAAACAATGACGCTGTCATTATTTCAATATCATGCCAATTAGATGACGTGATAAAGTCGTTGCCCCACAACTCTTCCCAAAATTTGCACAAAACAGAGTACATGAATCATTCTTTTGGTGTTTTGTTTTTGTTTTTGTTTTTTTGGTGTGTGGTTTTTTTTTAATCATTTTTTTTTATCATTAGGTAAATGCTTATACCCTTTCGGCAATAAAAGTCATCGACACTATTTGTTATTACAACTCAATAATCATTCGATACAAACAAATATATATATATATATATATATATATATATACATATATATATAATGTATAACAATATATAACAATATATATATATATTCTATATAATATATATATAATATAGTATGTATATATAATATATAATTATATCAACGACTTTGATGTGGTACCATTATAAGAGTCACAGTGTATATCATAGTTTTTCTGTTCATAGTGTTTTCCTTTATTATGTTGCATTGATTTTGAATAACTATGCAAGTTTAAATGTGGTACTGTAACTGTTTATCGGTTGGAAATGAGATAATTTAATAGAATGTCTATGAAATAAAATGAAATTATATGTAGATAAATATATATACAAATTTGTATATATTTCATGTTAATGATATTCTTATAATGTATGATAGGATTGATTTGATTTGTGTGAAGGCACAATGGAAACTCTGACATTGTCATCTAATCCAAGTGCATCATCCTGCATGCAGCGACCGGTATCACGGTACTCACTATCGGTCACAGATTGTTGAATATGTGAAGCAAAACAAAACAGAATTATTCACTGCAACTTCCTCGTTTCGTGGGAGTTGTAAACCATTAAAATCTGTTTGACTTTTGTCAAGTTTTCAGAACCAATGTGATAATGAAGTGGCACTGCACTTTAAATTTCTTCCTCATCGAAGGCCGATCATACACTCACTCGGGGCAGACGGAAGACTGAATTAAGCTGCCATTTTGTGGTTTCCAATTATGATGGTTTGATGATTGCTGATCGTATAGGAGCGTGACTGCGCTGTACTTTAAAGATTCAGAAACGTTCAACGGTTTACCAAGGATGACAAAACCAGTGCGAGGCCAGCAATGAAAAAAAAAAGAAAGGAAAAGTGCAAGGGTAGTACAGGTTTTGGTAAATCCCAGCTGTTCTATGTTTACTGGGCTATCATCAAAACAGCAACTACTCGAGATGTCACACTAGATAGCTAGCTACCTTCAGTTAATCGATATGCCTGGATAATCTATTGAAGTTCGTCACAGTTTACGTGTATATTGGCTTCCGATGCGGGTAAGAGTTATCTGCGATCAAAGTATAACCACCGATCTTAACGAACACAAATGACACCATTATAGACACAAGACTGAGATCAACCTTAGATAACAACTACCAATGCTGCTATTACTTTGTAATGGCTTAAAGGTCGTAGCAATTTTCAGCTCAAATGCAGTAATAGTCTCCCAAAATTTCTAATCACTTGAATATAGTATTCCAAGAAAGCTCCAAACTTGTCAAACGAAGCATGCAGAATCAAAATGCGCCACAAGGGCGATTTTTTTTTTTTTTTTTTTGGGGGGGGGGGGTAAGGGGGAGGGGTGGTTGATCCAATGATGATGGGTCATAACAACAACAAAATACAAAACTCCTCACATTGCTGACAAACAAAGCAAAGCAAAAACAAAACAAAAATATGAGAGAGTTTAAACCCCTAAAGCACAAAACAAAACAAAGAAAAACAAGACGAAGCCCAAGAGATGAAAAATAATAAAAAAAGACATTATTCGTGATTGATAAGATGATGCAGGGGGTAAAGAATTTATCAGTCAGCTGTTTTTTCACACACCTGACAAGGGCACTGAATTCATTTAATCAGACGGAGCATATGGCACAAAGAGGAAACTGGTTTGATTTTGCTATTTTTGCTATATTTTGACATCCCTCTTATCTGCCAAACCCAATTAAATGCATTGTCATCGGTGATCACTTCAAATAAAATCAATGCATATATTGATCTTTGCCGCGTTGACGCAGTTTTAATTACGAAGATATCGAATATACAAAATTTATCCACAGCGTATGTTATATGACTTCCCTTAATGCCCCTGTTATCAGTTCATCAGCGAAATCATGTTTGCGGGGTATGAGGCTAGCTGGCTTCCATGACGAGACCCAGGGAGGCGGAAAACATTTATAGCAACCGACAAGGAAATTAGGCAATTAGCTTCAGATTCGTCATGCCGAGTGCATCAGGACTGGTGTACAAAACACCATCCAGCCATCCATGTGGCCACAACGCAAGGAGAAAAATTATTCAAATGTTTACAGAAGAGACGACATGAACAAAACAAAAAATGTATAATTGGAGGTAATATTTACAATAATGATAAAGTGAGAAACCGTCAGGAAATGATATATTATTTGACGGATATTGATTTTTCGTTAGGATTATGTCGTATTGAACGAGAGCTGCTAAAATAGCCTGGTTGGATGGAGTACGAATACGGATTAACCCTTCAAGTTCCAAAGACCACAAGTACGTGGTTTGATGCTACACGGTCCAATCCATAAGTTATCGATGTTATTAGGTGATCCGTGTGTAACCATAGTTGATCGCGGATCACCAACTCTCAAATTAATTGCGTTTCTAATTTGAGACCATTATCGTTCATTATAACAATTACATTCCATATTGTTCCATATCAATTCATTTTCTTAATGAAAAACAAATCAAATATAACAAATTAGAATGATAATGACATCCAGCTGGTGACATGAATGATGAAATATTACTAACATATAAATTTTGTTTTGTTTGCAAAATTTTCGAAAGTCTCTTTAACATGGGGACGTACGACTGATTCAACACATTTAAAATAAAGATATGTAATTGCAGTACATGATCAAATATTCTGATAGTAAATCTTGTATGTTGTGCAGTTAATAATTTCTTGAAAAAATTCCATATAATTTTCTCCAAAATACACATGCAAGTGAAACTCAAAGGTGTAACTTTTGAACTTAAATAAATGGTTGTATCGGCGGTGATATTCTCCAGGATATGATGGTTGGAAGGAAACACGATTCAGCCTTAAAGACCTTCGCAGCGAATCTCTCCCTCCCATTGAGAGGGGGAAAGGGGGTATGAAGCACCCTAATCAACCTACAGCCCCCATCTGCTCCCTACAGATCAAATATTAAAGGCGGTAGCCGTCCTTTTATTTAGTTAAACACTTTGACAAACATTAAGAATAAAGATGGGTAGACTGTGACAATGTTTATCTGATCGTCATTATTATTTGGAATTTGAAATATCACAAAAAGGAGACCGTTGTTTTTCCTGTGATTGTAGACTAAAAAATTTCATGAATACTTGATAATTTTGGAACGGTTACTTTCATGAGATTATAATTGGTAATCTTAAATATTGTCTTGTTTGTTTACGATGTCTTGTAGTGAATATTGCAACAAAATGATAATTACCAATAAGACAATTATTTCTGAGTTAAGTGCAAATATATTTATGTAGATATATTCATTATTATATTGTAGAGCATCGTGAAATGAAACAACAAACAGAAGACATTTAGTTTTCCTATCTTAACCTGCGACTTCCTCAACTATGTTCACTCATTTTCTCCTATCCGGAACTTATGTTTAGGAAGGCAACAAGCCCCACCTCTTCTTTCCTTTTTTTTTTTTTAAAGTCTACTTGATAACCCCAGAGCATTAATCATCTTGATTGACCACGAAATTTTGACATGAAGCATGTCAGGGGTAGTGACACTCCTGCTGGATCCAGGAGAACGCTTTATTGGAAAAAAGAGAAGCTTCCGGGAACTCGCTCATCTACTACCCACACACAGAAAGATAATTAAGTCTCAAAATATCATCATGCTAATAATAGGACTTCAAAGAAAAAAAAAAGAGTGGAAGCCGGGCTCTGGTTCAAAAGATGAGCTGTCCTGTGACTGCGTTTGGGGTTTCGAAAAGTCTGAAATTAGCACCGCCAAACTTACCCTTCTTCTAATGACATTAACGTTTTGTGAAGTATATAGTCGACGGTGATGATGGACTTATAGAGAAGCTTTATGTTGAATACATTATACTTGGAAATAAAAAAAAAAATATGAAAATAAATACACTGTGCGTAGCTGTGACCCGGAAATGTATTGCAACCCTCTCGAGACCCAAACTTTGGAATAACCTTGACAACAGTGTAAAATAATCTTGTACGCTTATTACATTTAAATGAATCATATATATGTATATATATATATATATATATATATATATATATATATATATATTATACTTTAGTTATTTCAAAAGCTCAAATGTATTCATTTAGATGACAGAAACACTGACTTCAGGTTTCGTTGTTGGTGCTCAAATCATTGGATCAAATGAACCCGTCACTTTCCTTCAGAAACTAATACTTATGTTTTTAAAGGGATTCAGATTTTATCATAATTTTTTCCTTTTTTTTTTTGGCGAGTCAAAATCAACGATGAAATACAGCATACAATTCTTTAAGAGGAATTCAAAGTTTGTTTAACAAAAATTGGTTTTGTAAGGACCTCTTTGTTTCTTTGCTTGTTTTTAGAAACCAATTGTCGTCAAATAAACTTGAAATTCCTCCTAGAAAATTGCTGCTCTTTAATATTTCAAAAGAGGTTTTTTTGGTATCTCACAAAAGAAAATTTCAAACCTGGAGCCCCATCTCAACCAAAACTATACCAGCCCTTTAAATAACCATCCCACCTCTAACCACATATTGCTTTCCGGGAGTCAACAAATATAAGACAACAACAAACAACACCTACAACAAAAACGACAAAACTATAACGAGATGCACGAGAAATGCGGTGAGATACCTACCTCACGTGTATTAGTCACGAAACTCTAGTTTTTAGTCGGGACTAGCGGTGTCTTCCATCTGCTGGGAATCGCTCCCAAAGGCCTCTGATTGGCCGATTGGGCCTCAGATAAAAATATTATCAAACATTATAAGATAGGGAGTAGTTGATCCCTGTCTGCCCCTCCCCCTTTCCTTCTTGAGTTTTAAAAGGAGAGAAAAACAAAGTTTTCTTAGATCTCTATCTATCTCTCTCTCTCTCTTGCGAAAAAAAAACAAAACAAAACAAAATGCCGCATAAGATGTAAGATGTCATGATGACTGGGATCTTCACGAAGACGAGCACCAAGACGTAAAGGAAAATTAGGATATATCAGTACTTATATTTTTCTTTTCGCAGAAGATAACGTATTGACGTAAGAGACTATAGAGCCAAATAACCAGTGAGTTGTCCTGCAAACATAACTGCAATATTCCTTGATGTTTATTTAAATTCTGATATTAATGTTTTGTTTGCTTGTTTGTTTGTTTGTTTGTTTGTTTGTTTGTTTGTTTCTTACTGTGCTTGACAGTTATAGGGCCCGATGAAACAACCACTGTAATTTGCGTTGAGTACTCTGTCGAATTATGTGAAGAAGAAACTTTTCATCAGAGTAAACAGATTATGCTCATTTTTCTCATTGTTTGTTTCACTTGTCATTGAAATTGAAAATAATGAGAATAGAAGCTGTTGTAATAGTGTCGCCATTGTTGAATACTGACTGATTTCTGGTTTCACGTCACAATCGCAGCCAATAAGCCAGTTTGTAATTAGCTCATGTACACCTTGGTACAAATGACCTTCCTTTTTTTTTTTTTCTCAGTTGGTCAGGCACTTCACTCGCTTTCAAAGCGGTATAATGCATAAGCAATTTATGGAATTCGTGTTCAAACAAAATATGAAATTGAGTTTAGACCAGGTGACCAGAATAGTCCGTCAGTTGACACTTTAGCAGGCATCTAATTCATTGTTTGAATTCATTATTGAATTCATTATTGAATGCAATAACAACCTTTTTCTTTTGATATTGCCAAATACCAGGCTGGCTGTTAGGTGGATGTGCTGGCAAGCACTATTTAGATGAGGATCACATGAATAATCATCACATCACAGATGCTTATCTTAGTGAATTAATAAACCAAAATCCATGTTGGTACAAATGACCTTTTTCTGCTCATGCGCAGAGTGGAATTACGAACTGGTCTATGGACAGGCTAATAGTTACGATGTTGTCGCGATGTGGACAGAAGGATAGAAGTCACGCGTTGTTTGTTTTTTAATCATGAGGTGTCCAAGTTAACGCACTAAGTGTATCATTTTCATTTTTTGTTTGTCCTCTTGCAGTACAGATGTGTTGCGACTGCCTCAAGGAATTCCTCCAAAACTCTTCATTATCCAGAAATGGAAAAAAAAAAATCTAAATTTCATGTATAATCTAAATCACAAAAGTAGGCCTGTGCAATGCCGCTGATGGCGAAATAAAAAGAGCATCTATAAAAATCCTATAGATGTGGTTTCGTGGAATCGACCGACATAAAAGCGGACGGGAAATAATAAGTCCAATACTACATCAATATCAAGTCATTCTGGACGTTTCCATTTGCTCGGTATTAGTTGTAAGTAAGCATCGTATACAGGTATAGAGGCTACTGCATTAAACTGTACCATGACTCCTTTAAATGTCAGCGTCTCCTGTGCAAGCGCCCTCGCATCAGAATTAGATGGTCTGATTTGCTGGCAGTGCCGAGTAAAGAGACCTTCATTTAGAGCTCGTGGGAAGGCGGCAAAAAAGTTTAAGACGGACGTTTTCCAGTTAAGTCTTTAATTTGATGTCCCTTCGAAGAGAATCTGCCTGTTGTTGTCACCTTGAATGCGGTGTTCCCTGTCGTCTGCTGGAGAGAGGATTATTGAGAAATCAGTGTTAGTCACAGACGTTGACAAACCTTATTTACGTGGAAAAATGGAGAGTGCAAAGAGTTGTTAAGAGCAGCCTCGTTCCACGATTTGATCTTTAAGCTTCAAAAGTTTTAGTAATGCAAATGTACATTTGCACTGATGGAAAAGGGCATGGGAATAAGGGCGTTTTATAATCAAAGATGCCAGATTTTTTTTTTGTTTGTTTGTTTTGTTTTGTTTTGTTTTGTTTTTTTTTTTTTTTTACAAAAACATCTTGCTGCAGCAACTACACTATTATCCGGATATAAGGGAGCGGGTGGGATAGGGGATAGGGGATAATGGATGGATCACACTTGTTTTTTTTTTTTTAATCATGTGTGATATTTTACTGGTTATGATAAAGGTATACTGTTATTCTGAATGTAAGACGTAATTTAATTTTACATTGTTATATATTCTATTCATCTTATATCATATTCAACTTTATATTTTGATTGCCGTTTTAACTTTTCATATTTTGTATTGTATTGTATTGTATGTAATATATTGTTATGGATTGTAACATCATACTGTTCAAAATTTGTTTTAAATTGTAAACTGTATTTTAGTATTTTTATGTAATACAGGGCTCTCTTGTAAAGCCGTTTTATGTGCTGAAGAGACTACCCTGTATAAAGAACACAGAATAAATAAATGCATGAATAAATGCACTACCAACTGGACCAAACAAATTCCTACGATAGCTTCCATCTGCCAACTTACCTTGGGAAGCTGAAGGTCTATGCAATTTTGAATGTCTTATGATTGAAGTTTCTATCAGTTTCAATATCCCTGTGAATTGTTTTACTCTGTGATATTATTTTCAATCTCCGTACACAGATTTGAGGTCATATACTTGTACATAGCTACAAGCTTACTCCACGAATGTTCTACCATGAATGTTGTTTTTGCTTTTTCGCTTGTTTCGTTATACCACTAGGAATTTTTATGTCACAAATTGGCTTGATATATTCTCACATCTATATTTTCTCTGACTTTTTTTCACATTGCGTGCCTACTGCAGTGTTACAAATGTTTTCATACCTTTTGTGAAATAAACATGAGAAACAATACACTAAGTTATAAGTCTTATACTTCAAATCCACATAGAGAATGAATAATGATTATGAAATTAATTTCCGCCGTAAAACCAGGAAACGGTGATGAACGAACGTCAATAGGTAAGGAGGGGGAAAAAAACTCCAAAACATTATGCTCAGAACAATGAGAAGTCACCTGTTAAAATGTATATATGTATGCGCATATCCATACATAGTTTTCACACATGCATAAAAGAAATATATCATTTCATGAAACTGATGAGATTTATACAATGAGATTTATATTTATGTATTTCTACATTTTTTTTTCTTTTGATAATTTTAAATCTTAGAATAATCAATTCTATTCGATTGAGGAGTTTCAGGCCCACATTGTCTTTACAATGATTTCACAGTCGAGGAAAATAGAACGACGTGTGCGTGAATGTAACATTACATATATCATTTATCATAAAAGGTCATAGAAATCAAATGTCTTCACATATCCCTTTTCACAAAAAAAAAAGTTTCAGTGGCCAACGTTTTATTTGAATACACATTACGTGTATTTAACCTTCATTTTTTTTTTTAATATAGCCCATATTATTCTAATTAAATTTTATCTGAGATTTCGCGCAATTTGATATTTCAAAATTTTGTTCGCAACACTGCGGTTTTGCCTTCGGCAATTGTTCAGAAAATGGAATAGATATTACAGAATAGAATATATTTCCAGGATTCTTTGATATGTAAGTATATGTGACATCACAGTGTAATCACTTTGCAGATTTAAGTTTTGAAATTGACCTTCTCTTCATTGTCTTCCCCATGCTCCTTTAATGTTTCGTCTGGAACGATCGCATTAATCACTTCCGAGACTATTCCTGCCAAACATTCACATGAGACTTATCCCACGAAAAATCACCGGCATGTCGGCACCGGTCCCTGTAACAGGTGATGAAATATTGTGCTCCCGACTGCTTACCTGGCAGTGCGAAAGAAGAATAGACAAATGTTGTCGTTGTTGTTGTTGTTGCTGCTGTTGTTATTGTTGTTGTTGTTGGAATTGTTGTTAACGTTGTTAACGTTGATGTTGCTTGTGTTTGTTATTGTTTTCATTCAAACAAAATCAGTGCCATGAAATTGTTGCTTGTATATGATGCGTTGACAGCACATATAATTCTTTTTCAAAGAAAGTAACCTAAAAGTTTTATCAGGATATTCATTAACATTCAAAGAGAATGTTACAGTTAATTTTGTTTTGTGAAAGGCCAATGGGGAATACATTCAGTCGATGCCCTTTATCATTTCCTATACCTCGCATATGTGGTTGAAACCACCATAAATTGTCCCGTGACAATTTGTTGAACATTAAAAGTATATTACTTTGTCGTACTTAAAATGCCCATTTAAATACCTGATGTTCTGATCTTTTCGTTAAAAGTAAACCTTTTTTCTTGTTTGAAATAAATCACGAATACTATGTCAAATCATCTCCTGTTTAAAACATTTAATGTCATGTAAAAAAAAAAAAAAAAAAAAACACACAGACACACACACACACACACACACAAAAAACGCGAATGATTCGTAATGTTTGTATAAGAGATGCTTGGCAAGAAAAAAAAAAGAGGACAAAATCGTGGACATGGTAGAGGAATTATCAACATGATAAATTGAAACAAACTGTCACACCTGTAGTTACTTCTGACCAATATTGGGCCATGCAATGTTAATGGTATTTAAAATGAGCAGTTCTATATTACCCGGTACTCAAAGGCAGTGAACAAGTTCCGTTCGTTATGATACATTTCCCCAGCGATTTACTCCATGGCAAAACAAGTTTGCGTAGGCTGTTGGTTAATCAAACGCATGCTCACCGCAATCACACCTGTCAAATGACACCTAGTCCTATATGACCACGGTTTACATGTATTACTTCCGGTGTCTTATCGGAGGTCACGTAAAGTCACATTTTAAATCATCACCATCATCTGCCCTTTTTAAAATGTCATTTCCGGTATACCAAGAGTGACGTAGCTGTATGAACTTTGAGACATAGTATTTCCTATAGGCTAGTCAGCCGTCATCGTGACATCATACCATGTCTCTCCATGTGGTGTCGATGCCTCACAGCATCAACCCTGTGGTCCGCTGTGGTCATGTGACCGGCACGACCTCGCCATTGTCGACGTCAAAGATTAATCGTTCTGGTTCTTTAATACTCGGCACACGGGAAGTGACGATATAATAATTGTTATCTTTGGACGGTGCGCAGCCTGACGTAGCGCATTGCCTTCATGTTGAACCTGAGACGTGGAGTTTCACTGGCGTAAACAGGAAGCCTTGGGTCGTTTTTGCCCCGTGAACGCTACGTGTTTCACCGATAATAGGTCATTTAAATGATCAAAGTCTATTTGGAGATCGAGGAAGGGTGGTAAAATGGCGTAGGTATGGTGAACACGAATAATCTTCAAGCAAAATTAATTTGCTTCAAATCAAGTCACTTTGTGTGTCTATGAAATACTGATACCATCAAAATCTCACCTGTACGAGAATGAGTAATTTACCACTTAATCTCCCGTTGTTTTTGACGTCAAACACAAGCTATTAGATTTATATCTGGTTAATGTTGTAGAGCTACAGCTCTCCAATAACGACATTCGTAAAGTTTCATATCATTCATTTTATTTTATTTCATTTGTTTCTGCATGGTACAAGTAATAAACGAAATCACTTTCGAAGAATAAAATACAAATGGTTCATTCTTATTCATGGCTGATTTTGCACATGAAAGGTAAGGTAATCATTGTGAGAGAGAATAGAGATTTCAAAAAGGAAAAGAAACCAAAGTACCATACAGGAGGATCCCCAGTAAGGATGATATGCCGAGCATAATATTGGGGCCTCATTAAACGCACAAATAAATAAATAAATAAATAAATAAATAAACAGTTTTCGTAATCGTGACTGTATAATAAGCTGATGAAGGACAGCACTCTCTTCATTTCGCGGTCAGTCTAAAACCTGGAACTTATGTAAGAATTATGAGATGCAACAGGACAGGCAAGAACATCATCAATGACATTTTTTTTTTGATTCATTTGAGATTGCAGGCGACGGTTATCACCACCACTTTTAAGCGAATACTTTGTGACTCTTATGAAAACTTCACTGTTCTCTTTTAATATTTTTGTCTGTAAAAATCTATTAACATGGATAGGGACTTCTACAGAAAAATGTGTTCATCCGTATTTATAATTGTCACGTGAGCAATAATAATAAATGTACATAGATCCAATGGTTTGCGATCATCTTCCATAAGACATAATGATAAGGGAAATGACACGTATCAACGGCAGAATTATAGGCCTATAGTCTGACAGTATTCAACTCTGACCATTTCCCACAGCATTAGTAACTGTTATGACTTTGCCCTTACAAATATAGTCCTCGTAGCGTGCATTATGCCGTAAACAAGCGTAATTTCACGCCTTTTCGCGGTTTCAAATGAACATTTTGTTAATCTCAAGCGATGCTTATCTGATTAACGAGGCGAGGGAAGTGGGGTTTTGTTGTTGCTGTTATCGCTTTTCTTATTATTGTTGGTAATGTTATTCTTGGCTATCTTGTTTCTGTTTGTATTCTTGATTAACCCCTTCTCTGCAAATGAGTCAAACGTGCTCGCATTTCACACACATTCTGATGACCAGGAAATAAACGTGGCACACAGATGGTTAAAGGACTACTGTGATGTGAAAATCAAAACATAAAAGTGCAATGACTGTTTGTTGTTTGAATTCGTATAGTGGCGGAAATAATTATATCTGTTTGTAGGCTTGTTTCACTTGCAACCAATTTATCTGTGCACAAAATAAGAAAACTAGGTCAGTCCAGAATCCACATAAAGTGCTAAATAAATGATAGAGCATTAATGGTTGATATTGCTATTTTGAAATCTGGTGACTAGGTGCCATTTAATTTTGGATTTGTATTTTTTGTAGTAATAGTAGTAGTAGTAGTTATGTTTGGAGTTGTTTCTGTCTCTTTCGTTGCTTTCTTTTCTTTCATATTTCTCGATTCGTTTGTTATTGTTGATTTGACTTCCCGTCATTGGTTTTGTTTTGATAATTATGGCTGTGCCTTTCTAGCTAACACAAAGGGATAACATGCCATTAGCACAAAAGAATTTTTGAGGTTTTTGGCGTATACACGATTCCTCGAAAGAATCCTCATACGGTATGTGGAAATTATGGTTGGAAAGCAAATCGGAGCAAAGCAATTCATAATTATAGTCACCGCGGGATAGTCAGTTGAAGTGAGGTTTTGATCAGAAATAGTTTTATTTCATGATCACAATCTCAAGGCACAGCTCATATTCGCTACCAAAAACATCTACGCAGCTAGGTTGCAAGGTGTCAACATCAGATTTAAAGGTCGGATATCCCTTTTGCTGACGTCACAAAATTTGGCACAGTTGAAGAATTCAATTCAGTTCAGTTGAAGTGTCTCCCAACATTCAGAAATCTCAAGATAATAACACCCCAAGAGTTAAAAAATGAAAAAGACAAGTGTCATAATGTGTCTCGCCCATTCGCGTACAAGAAATTGAACGCGAATGGGATATAACAGATAAAAAAAGAGATATAACAGATAAAAAGAGATATAAAAGAGTAATATAAAAGAGTAAAAATTTATGGCAAAAAAGAAACGTGCTAGAAGAACTTAACATTGAGCCTTTAAATTTCGTTGACCCCTGCTTGTGACCTTTGACATTGTGGTGATTATCCACTCCCCAAGGGACATCTACCATCCAAGTTTGGTAACATACAGACCTATGGATCAAAAGTTATGACCCATAATAGAAACGCGCCATAAAAACTTAACATTGGGCTCTAAAAGTTTGTTGACCCATGCTTGTGACCTTTGACCTTGTGGCAACCATCCACTCCCCAAGGGACATCTACCATCCAAGTTTGGTCACAAATGGAGCTATGGATCAAAAGTTAAGACCCATAATAGAAACGTGTCATAAAAACTTAACATTGGGCTCTAAAAGTTCGTTGACAACTGCCTGTGACCTTTGACCTTGTGGTGACCATCCACTCCCCGAAGGACATCTACCATGCAAGTTTGGTCACAAATAGAGTTATGGATCAAAAGTTATGACCCATAATAGAAACGCGCCATAAAAAACTTAACATTGGGCCCTAAAGTTCATTGACCCCTGCCTGTGAGCTTTGACCTTGAGGTGACCTTCATGTATGGTAAAATGTGAAACTTTGTATGACCCCTCTTCCCTCGAAGTTTGATTGCAATTGAAGCCCAGAGTAAAGAGTTATTGAAGTTTTTGTAGCGTTACGGACGGACGACGGACGGACAGACGCCGCAGGCGATTCCTTAGTCTCCCCACACCTCCGTTGATGAGCTCGACGAAAAACTGTTCCAATGTCAGTCGAGATACGCTCCCCTTTTGTACCGAGAATGTATCTTAACTGGAGTATTTTTTTCGGGTCCGAACAAATTCACTGGAAATAATTGTAACATAATATTATTGTTTGCCCCTGCACCGCAAAGAAGTTTCTAGTTTTATTATTATGAGGAAAGGTCTGAATTAACCTATACCTCTGCAACGTATACCAGCTTATGAAAGGAATCTGATTTCCAGGGTTGCAAAAGGCAAAAGGGACAAATTAATTAATTTTAATGAGCTAAATAGTCTGATGGTGGTACTCGATCACGCCCTTGTCTGTTTTATGGATGTTTTCCTGTCCTTTACAAAAAAGAATATGTATGTATATATATATATATATATATATATATATATATATATATATATATATATATATATATATATATATAATTATATACATATGCATGAGCAGCAGTATAATAGATGCAACAAAAATAACTCGTCGGGCGGCTTGTAATTGCATTATTATTTTTCATATACTTCAGGTTGAATTTCCGTTTCCACTTCCTGAAACTGTCCAGAGAAGATCAACAACTCAATAATATAATATTCTTTTAACAAATGGTATAGGTAAGCATATCATGATGAACCCTTACCTGGTTGTATCAAGCGACAGGACGGTTAAATTGTTATGATGACGACCGAATCCCCGTCATACTTTTCGGTCAATGAACTTTTTCTTCACTACCATGTGACACCCAACCGCCCACGTGACCATAGGAGAACAATGCCCAACTAAACCACAGACAAACAAAGAAAGCTGCTCGTACGACCTGTTCTCAACCAATCACCGATGATCGTCTTCCTGCCAACTTCCGTTTGAATCTTAAATCCACAAAACGAAGGGTAGAATAATATAAAGAATTTGTAAACATCACCTCGATAATGTATAGGTATGCAGCTCTTTATGGTTGTTCTTCTAGGACGACCTTGTTATTGTGGGAGAACATTAGTATAACGAATCAGTCATATCAAAAACGACAACGTCTTGTTATGAGCCCTTTTAGAAGGAGTGGGCGACATGGTAATGTCCCATATGTTCTGTACCTTCTCTACTTTTAGTTTGAGTTTGCTCCGTGTAGCCCAATTACTCTTTGATATGAAAGTATATGGGCCTACTGATATTGTGTTGAATTAAACCGACCTGAATTGAAATAAAATGAATTGAACTATAATTAAACAAACCTCTATTAATTGAATTACATTGAAATGAACTAAATTGTAATTGAAACGGCTGAACTACATTTGAACTGACCTATGCAGAGGGAAACAAAGTAACTGAATTGAACAGAAGTGAACTGAAATGATAATGTTGAACTTATGTTGAACTTACTTGAATTGGAAATGAACAGAATTCAATTGAACTGAACTGAGCTGCACTGAAGTAATTGAATTGATTTGTAATAGAATAGACTGAACTAAATTGAACTGACGTAAGATAAACCATATCGAAGTGTAATGACTAGAAGTGAATTAAAGAAAATTGAACTAAATTGAAGTAGAAAATGAACCGAATTCAAGTGAATTGAACAGTACTTAATTGAAATGAAGTGTAATCAGCTGAATCAAACTAAACTGAATTGAATTGTTATAGAATAGACTGAACTAAATTGAACTGACCTACAATGAACCAAAGTGAAATGATTTAAACACAAATGAACTGACATATATTTAACTTAAGTGAACTGGAAAATAAACCGAGTTCAGTTGAATTCAACGGCACTGCATTGAACTACAATGTAGAACAAATTGAACTATACTGAATTGAATGAGATTCGACTGCATGGAACTCTATAGTGAATACAGTCACGAACATGAACTTTGAAATGAAACGATCCAGGAAATGATATGTGACGTTTGGGGAAGGGGAGTTCAAACGCTGATAGACTTATGAGTTATGAACATTATGAAATACAATCAAAATAGTTATGAAAATTATAAAACTACGTCAGAGGAATTATCACCTCAGTCAATTAACGAGATCACAATGAATTAGTTAACTCTTAACCTCCCCCCCCCCCCCACACACATATATATATATACGGCCCACATCCCCAACCCTTAAAAAACAAAAAGTTTATCGTAATAGATATATAATAGACCTGTGTGTGTCTGTGTGTCAAAATTGTCTACTAGTCTCTTTGTGATGACAGTCGTTTGCTCACTAAAGTGTTTTTACAAACTTTACTTGACCGTGCAGCGATAGCTAATACAGTTTGCATTCGTCACAACGTGCGTCTGTTTTCCGGAATAAGCACGCTCATAATAGACTTATCATCAGCTGAGCATAAACCAAAGAGGGTGGTTTACGTCTGTGCAGCTGTTGTAGAGCATACGGATACTGTATGTGAATACACTCGTGACTACTCTATATCTCTGTAGTATGTGGTGGACAATAAATCTAACCAGAGCATGCCGTAGCTCTATGGCCAGAGTTATGTGGCACAAAGTTACAGGCCCTATTAACAGCCGGGGTACACTAATGTGCAGCACAGGGATATTCTACCAGGAACGACCTACCCACATCCACCTGTCTTTACTCAATACATTTCAGTGGTTATTTCAACTCCAGTTTGAACGAACTGGTTATGCAATATCACATCAGTACATTCTTTCTAATGTCTTCTTATCTTTTCTCGTCAAGCTGTGCACTTTGGTATGGGAACAGAGCGTTTAAATCATAGTTCAGTCTATCTATAGGCGATTGACTGTGTGAAAATGAAATATCCCTCCCGCAAACGCAGGCACATACTGATACACACAGATGCAATTATACATATATAAATGCACATATTTACACACAAACACACACGCACACACTTCCCCTGAATACGTGAATCTTTGTCCTGTACAATAGGCCTAGACTCATTACAAACAAATATACCGATAGCCTCGTCCGGACAATATGGTACTGAAACTTTCAAATTGAAAGTGATATTGTGTCTGTTTAATTATAGTTAAAAGAAAAATAATAAAAAATAATAAAAAATAAAGAATGTGTAAGAAGCCAAATCCTGTTTTCCACTGGGTTATTCATTGTTTTCCAAAAGGGGAATGTCAAGTAAAAACCCAACAAGGACAAGCTATTCTGCGTTATTATACAATTGATAGTTCGATGCCCTTGGTCTATATTCACCCACGCACACTTTTTCTCCAGTTGATCTCCTGCAGATGTGAATCTGTGAAACACGGGTATTCTCCATTTAGATAGTCTGTGCCCTATTAAAGACAGAGAGAGAAAAATGAAAGCAAGAGAGAAAGACAGACAGAAAAACAGGGGGAAAGAACCAACTCACAACATACTCTTATGAAGACAAAGGAAAAAGTGATGTAAGTATAAGACAATATATTCCAACTCAAGAGTTTGTGATTGATGTACATTTCCTTATCGTGGAGTACACACTGATGCGCATCTATGACGTCTTTTGTACCACTTAGCTTTTTTTTTTTTTTTTGTCTTTCGGAAGGGGGGTGATAAAATGCAAGCCTTATAAATACTCACCTTTTCATTCTCCTGAATAGATAGACCAAACATCAGTCTTTACAAGAATGCTGGCGATGATTCAATACACCTCCAGAACTATATAGTAGCTTCATGCGATTAAAATTAAAATGGCAAGCGAGACAGCATATTATTAAAGCTTTGCAAATTATGACTGAAAATTTATGAGTAGAAATATCTTGTCTTCCATACACAACTACATTTCACGAGTGTTTCTGATAATCTCAATCGAAAGATGCCTATTTTATTTTCGTCTGTCGTATATTGACTACAGCAATATATAGATTCCAATGCCTTGTTAAATGCACGTCCTTGTGAAGACAAATCATGCTTTTCTTTCTCTTTTGTTGATCTATTGAATGTTGATATCGTATCCGATCGATATTTCTTGTTTTGATTTTTAGTTTGTAATTTCAATTTGTTTGTTGCTGTTGTTTCGACAGCGATGGATACTACTACGAAAGATAACTCTCTTTGGCTTTGGTCCAATAACAAGAGTTATCAGACCTATATGGCCATACCGGATGGCTGTTAATCATATTTACCAGATACAAACCAATCAGCGTCAGCCAAAAACAGATTAGGTCATTAGCATACAATCGTAAACGGCCCACAAACAACCATTGCTGTTATCTAATGATATAGAATTGGAGCACTGCCGCGTCACAACACGGCTCTGTTCAATTGTTTTCAACGCGGGAAGTTTCGGGAGTTTACGACTCGTTCTCACCGCCCTGTTTTGCCGTGGAGGTGCGTTAGCTCCTGTATAGGGCCCTACTTGGATCTATCTGCATGCAGTTGATATGTCTTATAGTCAATTACATGTTGAACAGACCAATAACTGCTATTAGGAGTTTAAGAATGATCATTGTACTTAACACCACGCCTCCTCCTCCTCCCCCCCCCCCCCCCATTGCTGCTGTTTCTATAGAGATAGATGTCATACGTGTTCCGTATAGTAAATTATAATCGTACATTTTTCTCTCCTCACAGAACGTTACATGATCTTCGCTCCGGCTTCCCCCCTCGAGCTATCTATCTGTTTTATATCTATCTAAGGATATGTATCTATTTCTCTCCATCTCTCCCTCTCTCTCTCTCTCTCTCTCTCTCTCTCTCTCTATCTATCTCTTTCCATACAATCTCTCTGTTCATCTATGCATATCTACATGTATCTATCTATATATTTCATTTTCTTGTTTATCTATCTACCCATCTATCTGCCTAACCACTTCATTTACAGAAGTGTATACTTGTCATCCTCCCTCACTCGCTCCCTTGGGAGAAAGAAGAGGCTGTCCTGTGTAAATAAGACCAAATAAACCTGATCTGAGAAGAAAACAGTGCCACGTACTTTTTGATCTTTCTGTAGTGTCTGCTTTCATGTGACTCTTATATTACTTACGTCATAGTGTCGCCTCTGCTGAGAGATATAATTTTTTTTTTTTCGCGATGTATCAGTGCCGTACAGCAACTCGAGTTCGATTCACTGTTAGTCTATTAAAATGAGCAAAGTTAATGTGCATGTATTCATACCGTCCCTATAGTACGAGGCATAACACTCTGTCTCTAATTGAATAGAACATAAAATGGAGGTCTCCTGTGTGAGAGAGCCACAACTCAGGCCCATTTCTTTCATTCATTGCAAAGAGATGGGTGCACAACCTGGTGAAGTGGGCCTGCCTCATAACCAACTGGACAGCTACCTGTACTGGACCCTACGGAGGACCAGCTTTACTGCAGCTGAATATGGGTAACTACCCAGCCATGTTCTCAGATTAAAAACACGCAACAAAGAAACAAACAAGCAGACTGATATCGAATCAACGAACCTTCGGAATATCGAACTGTAACCCTTGATAGGACGTACATGATACAACAAGAATAGATCAAAAAATTATAAAATTACAAATTAATGTACTACTGCTACTAGTCGTCATGATGGTAATGACGGTAATAGTCATGAAGATAGATAATGATAATGATCATATGATGATAGTGATAATAATGATGATAACAATTATGATAGTAATTGTATAGAAGACGAAATAGGAGAAGAAAAACAAATTAATGGTGACATCAATAACAGTGTTAACACAAATGATAATGACCAACAAAATATATATCATGTATAATAAAAAATATTGTGTGTGTTCTTAACTTATAGAACCTATTGAACTGCGAGAAAGTGATATTTCCTTGCATCCCCACTTATCATCTGACTGTGCACATGACAGCTATCAAAACTGTTCAAGAGGACCTCAACACTCTCTGCATGAGCCAAGACTTTAGTCTTTAGTTTTGGCTCAGAGCGTGTTTTGTTTCCTCTTGGCAAGTTTTGATATGTAGCTAGATACAATAGGGCATACTGTGTCGTATCGAAATCTAAAGTTCGTGTCCGGATGAAAATATTCCTTTCGTGTTTCGGGACATATCAATGCGGCTTCCCGAAGTGTGCGAGCGATAGAGAAACGGGAGGGAGAGCGAGGGGGAAGGGACGGAAGGAGAGAGGGGGAATGGAGGGGAGGAGGGAGGTATTAAGGGAGGAAGGATGGGAAGGTCCTGTTTACCTTTGGGAAAAGTGATTTAAAAAATGTGCAAGATATCACATTGAAGTATATGTGTAGGTCTGTTGTATCACAAAACATCATATCATATGAAATTTATGACATAAAGCCTTAAGTATAATGAGATATCAGTATTTTTCTCAATAAACCGTAACTGTATGACAGTTTAGTCTGGAAACATTGTTATTATGACTATTGTTCACACTTTGTGTATTTAACAATACTTAACATAAGTATTGATTATATGGATTCAAATTTTTACAGTGGTTCTTTCTATCCCTAACTAATATTTTAGAACTACTTTAGAGCACTAATGTTGGATTTTTGTTTCATCTGCAAAGGGTGAATTATGCCTTTAAGGAAGGAGGGAGGAAGGCAGAGAGACCGACAGACAGACAGACAGACAGACAGATAAAGAGGCAAAGAAATTGAGAGAGGAAGATTTACTTCAACAACAACAACAACAACAACAACAACAACAACAACAACAACGAACACACTTGTTCGAATATCCCATCCAGAACTTATCCTGTTCAGAACCATACTGCTGGAAACTCTAGCTAGAAATTCAAATATTGTTCAAGGAGGCATTAAAGTGATAGGATGATGTTAGGGTAGGAAAATGGCTCGACTATTTGTCTATATAATAGTGCAAATTGGCATTTAAAGTTGTGGTTAGCCATTTCCTTCGAAACCATTCCGTGTTTTGCAAAATGAGGACAGCTACCCCTATAAATGAAATATCATTTCTCCGTAATGTCTACCAGTAAACGTATAACGTTAAAAGATTGGTGACTTCAGTGAGACTTTGATTTCCTTGTCTTGGTGCCAACATAAATTTGGTGTACGTGCGGGCTGGGGAATATAACTGCGGCGACTCTTGTTGGTTGGGACAATAACACTGAATTTTCTTCCATTTCGTGTGATTCCTCCTCATCGAAAGTTTCCTGTACAGATTATCGATGACATTGCAGTCGGGTTCGACAGAAGACGGAAACAGGAGAAATCGTCACATGGTGTTGGATCCGTGTTACCACTTCCGCTCAGGGGCATGATGGGATGTGACGTGCATACCTACCCTCCTTTCCCAGTCAACAGTGTGACATTCCTGTAATAAACGGCTTTCCATGTTCAGAGTGGGTAGAATACAAACAGACATTACTCATTAACATTGTTACAAATTGACGCTAATACCCATATCATCCCGACAAACGTGGCGGCGTGTACTCTTGTCGTCCACGAGAATAACATAGGCGACGATGACAGCGACAACGACGACGATGATGATGATGACGGCAAAGGAGTGGATGAAATTCATGATCGCGACAAAGATGTGAGAGACGGTGGTGAAGAAGAGGGAACTCTT
The DNA here is from genome assembly GCA_033980235.1 of Diadema setosum. Lineage (NCBI taxonomy): Eukaryota > Metazoa > Echinodermata > Echinoidea > Diadematoida > Diadematidae > Diadema > Diadema setosum. The sequence continues at coordinate 5,180,869 of CM067070.1, read as the reverse complement.
GTAATTATGATTGAATCACGTGATTAATCCGTCAAAGATTAGTCTCAAACATTCTTGGGCAAGACAGTGTCTGTGGGAATTAGACAAGGTGTTAGATGTGTGTTACGCGAGCATCTGTTGGTCATAACGGGTTAAGATATTAAAGGTAAAAATTGTGTTCGTTAGTCTAAAAGAAATATTGAGGATTTTTTTTTCGTTCTAATTTGATGAAGTTAATTCCAAAGAGGATAATAAAAGAAAGATGATAGTGATGATGATGAATATATGATAATTGGAGTCAAGATATTTACAATATCGTTGATGAAGATGATTATGATGGTTACCATGATGATGATGATGATGACTGTAGAAGTTTTTAAGGTGGTGATAATAGTAGAAGTTTTCATGATAGCAATAAAGATTATGGTAACAACAACCATGACTGACGCTGATAATGTTGATACCGCTGAATGATGATTAAGCTGATGATGCTTAATGATAAGGATGATGTTGATTGAAATGTCGCGGCGATTGAGTGGCGTGTCTTAAACTATTACGCAGACCGTTCTACAGTCTTTTGTGCACCTTTACCTTTCTTCTGTCCTCTCTGTTGCTTTGTAATGTTACTGTGTTGTCTGCCCTGTACGATATCGCGTCCTTTGTCTATGTATGTATGCATCTGTGTATGGCTTGTATATATCCGCTATTGTGTGTTAGTTTTTTGGGTTTTTTTTTTCACCATTCTTCCGTTGGGTACACACGGCTCACACCGAATAGTGCTTGCAACTTGAACATTATTGGATTTGCCTGAAATTGTATTTTCTGTACTTCAAAACAAATACGGTTTGAACAATGATGATGTATACATCATGTTTTGAGTGATTCATGCGTATTAAAAGCCTAGCTTTTAGTGGACCAATCTATTTCCATACAGCCATATACATGTACCTACTTTATTGTTATCATTCAAAGCATGCATAGGTGTTCTTACTTACACCACTTACATCATGATCTTATTACATACTTTGCGATTCATTTTTCGTTTTGTATTTCTTTTTTCCTTGATTCAAATGAATCAAACAATGTGACTGTTTTACGCATGCTTTATGATATATACCATATTTTGTTTCACTCCTTGCTGGACGGGAAAAACAAAAAACAAAACTGAAACTGAACTGAAAAAAAAAAACTGAAAAAAAAAATGATAGGGAATCATTGAACCAATATCTCTAACAAGCCAAACATTGTAGGTCTCTAGTTATTATAGCTGTGTCGAATAATGAAACCGCTCCGTTTAGGCGATGCAAATCGACAAGATGAGTAAGATGTCTCCCCTCCATCTCCAGACTCCCCTCCCCATCCCCCTTCCCCCCCCCCCCCCCCCCCCCCTGGGCCAGCGCCCCGTCCCTCCTTCCATTTCCCAAACCCCCGCTTCCGCTCTGCGCTTTCCTCGGGGGTTCGAAAGAAAATGTTCATTCCAATGCCTGATGTTTGAGTCAATGTCACGTGTAAACTACCTACCTGATCCGTATCAGACGTTTACCAGCCTAGAACAATAATATCAGAGTAAAGCTTGAAAGCCATGTGATGATTTATGTATGAGGACGTTCTGAGTTACACTCTAAGTCTTGTCATCACCGCATACATCTCAAAAATCTGATACAGTGGAGAAAAACTAAGCATGTCAACACTTAATAAGTCCTTAGAGATTAATGCCACACCCGCGGAATGCACTTTAATGGGAGAAAGTGGTAATCATTAAAACATGGAAAAGTGAGCATTATGAGTTGAATATTAATTTAATTCAATTTATTCCACAAAACATTCACATAATTATAACACAAACTCCTCGTGGGGACATGTAAATGATATTGTTTTGTAAAAATTACAAAAATGAAGCAAGTTTATGCATATGTTGTGTCGGACCTTAAGAAGGAGAGCTTAAAATGAAATGGCAAATCCAACATTTTATCAATATATTGTTACTCCTCAAACATTTTGTAAATGTTCATATTAACAATCAATGCAATCAAAATGTTGGATTTACCATTTCATTTCTTCTTCTTCTTCTTCTTTTGGATGAAAATGAAATGTAATATCCAACAATTATTTTAGTGCTAGATTTTGCTTTGCATTTTGAGAGTTAAATTTAACATTTACAAAAGGTTTGAGAAGTGAAAACTCAATGTGTTGGATTTTCTATTTCATTTTTAGAGTGTGTTAGCTCTGAACGTGGAAAATTGGCATCAACTGACCTGACTGATTTGTATACTCAGTATAGTATTGGCAGAAAGATACTAATCTGCGCGGAATGTTTGATATCTATAATTGATCGTCTACGGTATCGTAATCAAAACTCTGGAGATTAAATTTAAGCGAACAGGAACTTCGTCTCCTGACTAGTTCTCTCATCAGAGAATTATTTTTGTATCATTGAATGTTCACTGCATCCTGTCGGCTTACAGAAAAACAGAAGTAACCCTGGAAAGGGGGAAAAAACATGGTATTCTGCTTTGTGTAATTCTCCTTCAGCTCCAGGATTTTCCTGTAAAACTTGGAAATGGCCATAACATTTGATGACAAGATTACGTTTCGGGGCAAAAATGCGACCGCATGGTAATAAAAAAAAAGGAAAAATATTGATTGTATAAGATTTGAAATGCCAGTTAAGTGAAACTAAAAGCTGGCCCAACGCCTGTATTCACATGGAAGGTATAGGTCACAGTAATGGTCCAATCAGCTCAATATTTCGATGTACATTTTAGTTCTGAATTTCGTTTCTTTTTTCTTTATTGATTTTTGGGTAACAAAACAAATTTGTGATTTCTTTATGTTTTGATGGGGAAACAAACCTTATACTTTTAAACAAGTTCTATAATAATACACAATATAATATATTTTCATATCACCTGCAACATGTTACATATTTATGCTCGAACTAAAAAAAAAAAAAAAAAAAAAAAAGATAAATTTGGTTATACAAGTATCTAATATCAGCATTTTTTCGAGTAATCCACGTTTTGCAAGCTTTGCTTTTCAGTCGATCATTCTTTTCCATCGCTGCATTTACTTTTAAACAAGTTCTATAATAATACACAATATAATATATTTTCATATCACCTGCAACATGTTACATATTTATGCTCTAACTAAAAAAAAAAGATAAATTTGGTTATACAAGTATCTAATATCAGCATTTTTTCGAGTAATCCACGTTTTGCAAGCTTTGCTTTTACAGTCGATCATTCTTTTCCATCGCTGCATTTACTTTTTGTCACAACTACAAAATATCGCATTGTTGCCGTTCCCCCGTTCATACATTTTGTGGTAAATATGTACCTCTTATAAACTGTTACATAATCATTATGTCATTTATTAAATACCTCCGTTATGTTTGTATATTACTTTTGTTGGACGGAAATAAAGCACTATGCGTACGGAATATTGATGAATGAAAAGACGACAATAGCAAACGTCTAAGAATTGACATTACAACGAAGATTATCGGTTTACTGAGAGGCATGTGTTGTCACTAATAAAGCAAAAAACAACAGGAAATGAAACTTGCAGGTGCCGGAATAGTTAGATATAATTTACAGAGTACTTACTGTAATCATGAAAATATGGGATACGAATACAATTGTGTAAACATGAAGCGCACTCAAAAGCATTGTTTTCACAGCAGTCATGCAGGTTTCGTGAAATTGATTTAGCGCGACATATTCCCACAATATCAGCAATACAGCTGTCAAAACAAGAATATTCAAGGCAATAAGCAGAGCAAGTAATGCCCGGTCATGCACTATTTGCCCATGAAATGCATCATTGCATCTACTTTTGTAGTTATTTTTTTTTCTTTGAAGTGCAATTTGTTGATTTTCTCTTTCGTATAATCATCAACATCATAGTTTAATTCAAATTTCATTCATTCATTTTTTCCATTTCCAACAGCAGCTTATATACATTTTTTTTTTTTTACAGAAACAGAGTGAATAAATTCCATTACAATGTAAAACAAACGAAATTTATCAGTTTGCAAAATATGTTGAGAACATACGAAAATGCTGGAAATTGGGAGGAATGCTAAAAAGCAATGCTTCTAAGGTACATTTTCCCCGCACGTAATGTAACAAATTACATGAGAGATATTCTCTTTAGATTAAAAGCAAAATAACAAAACAAACAAATTTGCCCAGAACAGAGAAGGAAGATTGGTTTTAAAGGGATGGTATAGTTTTGGTCGAGATGGAGATTCAAATTTTAACTTCTGCGAGATAATTGGAAACCATTTCCCTGAAATATTAAAGACCATATACAAAATGTCAAAACCAATTTCTATCAAGCAAACTTTTAATTCCTCTGAGAATATTATTGTGTGGTCTTTGATATTTCATATAAGTGGTTTTTAATATAGATTATCTCGCGGAGAGTTAAAACCTGAATCCCCATCTCAACCAAACTATACCATCCCTTTAAGGGACAAAAAGAAGAAAATGAAGTGATGTTTGACGAGGGGTTGATGGCGGCAAATTGGGCAAAAAAACAACAACAACAATATTGCACTGTGGCAAAGAAAAGCAGTGAAATGTGATAAAAGGGGGTGAGATATGAATGACGATTTTGCAAAAGGTCGCTTACCAAATATTTCTTTACATCTTATATAGGAGAATGTATTCTTCTCACAGTTGATTTGTTGATATTTTGTAAGCATTATTTTGTGTTTTGTTGATGCAATCCGTTTGTTTTTATGGTTTCGTTTTGGGTTTTTTTGTTTTGTTTATAGTGGGTTTAGGGGGGATGGGGTGGGGTTATGGCAGGCAACGGAAAGGGATAGACTTTCACGTTCAATTCCACTTATATCTAAATCTCGCTCCTTGTTCGAACATAATATTGTATTAAGACACTTTTAGTATACGTTGTTCTATATACCCTATCGCGTAGTTCATGCAATACTGCATTTAATACATTATTACATGTTGTCTTAATTGAGGTTAAAGACACACGCTATAAAATTCGTGATAAATAGTTCTGATTTCTTGTTATTGCTTCTTTTTGCTCGAAAACATATCTACTCTCACTTCATCGACTCATTCCAACAAAATAAAACGTTAGATTTCACAAAACTATTTTGTATGGTTTTCAAAAATACTATCACAGGAAGCATAACAAATCTAACCTTTAGTACTCTCGATACTAAACGTGTATCTTTCCCTATTTGCGAGAAACTGATTCAACAAGACTTGACGCCCAAAATACTGCTATTGGTATAAAAATATCAGTGAGGTCATGCAGATTTGTTTTGGAATAGTACATGTTTCCTTTCTGGCAGCTCCCCAGCTTGAGAAATTTTATATTGTTTTCTCAATATTATATGTGTCTTACTTTCGACTTGCATATCTGATGAAAATGCTTTGCATATTGATATATATCATTCTACCTCCCTGTCATGCCTGTTTAATCAGGTTAGTTGGTTCCTCAATTTTTCGCACATTGCATATTGTTTTTACTTCATTTTGATTACTTTCATGATAATGTATAAGTACTATAAGGTTCCACTAAATTGTTGTATACTCTATTCATTTCACGTTAAGCTGTTTGATGCTCTGTTCCAAAAGAAAGTGAAATGTATGTTTTGTCGGAAAAGGGAAATGATTTGAATTGAACTGAATTTGAGTTGATCGATACTATTCAGTGTTCTTGGAATTCATGCACATATAGAAATTGTGTTTTCTTTCTTCCTTTACCTTTTTTTAAATTTCCTTTCTATATTTTTTTTCTTCGGTTATGATACGTCATTGAGTTTCATCTGCTACAGTATTATGTTTATGCACATTAGCACGTGATTCTTTTCCAGGTTGGCTATGCTAAAATGGGAGTTAAACAAACTGTTCAGAGGGATCGTCAAAGTTTGCTTTGCAAATGATAATAAGGAACTTTCCAGTTTAACAGGTTTTGACACCACAGTGATAACAATCACAATCGATATTCTAATGAAGAAGACTTAACATTAATTATGAGGTAACGTTCATTCTCTCTCCTCGACAAGTTTCTTTCTTAATTTTTATACACTTCTTTTGTAATTGAACATAAACCAATAAACGAAAAATAAAGTCTGCATCTTCGGGATCAAAATACTAATTGTATTTTTTTTTTGTGTTATACCAACCTATAACAGTCATGACTTCCAGGGACGAATGGTATACTGACAGCAGTTTAATCACTACTATCAACCAAAAACATGAATCTGTCAACATTTTTTTTTTTTGTATTAAACTAGTTGGAGATTGTTAGGCCTAAGCGTATGACTTCTTGATGAGAAGGTATGTATTAAAGGTATGTATGCAACCAACATTACTGTTAGGTGTCGATATGTGAATCTTAGATATTCCAAAATTCTTAACTTTGGCTTGTTTTAAGCGAATCACATTTCTGTGGGCCTATACAACCATCCTGATTGTGTGATATTCCTCCGTATATCTTAGTCAGTTTTAACTATTGGAATCGTATGCGCTTTAGTGTTACCGCTCTCTCTCTCTCTCTCTCTCTCTCTGTGTGTGTATATATATATGTATATATATATATATATATATATATATATATATATATATATGAAGGGTTTGTTTGCAAAAACCGATAAGTCCATTTTTGAAGATTTTGAAGTACGATCTCTGTCATAAAGTACAAAATAATACCTTTTAAATGATATATTGGTCACTATTATACAGGTATATTTTTTAAGTTATGGTCAAAAGAAGCAAAAATTTTCTCATTATTCTCTTTATTTTTCTTGACCTTTAATCGCAAATATCTCCATTTGGCAAATATGGACTTATCGGTTTTTGCAAACAGACTCTTCATATATATATATATATATATATATATATATATATATATATATATATAATGAAATATACAGTATAATGAATATATATTACAGGTCATTTCTGGAAACTTGTGCCATCTTCCTTGCATAATGTTTCTCTATTTATTTACATCCAATCTTGAACATGGAGGGGACTTGCCCTTTGCTGTTATACACATCTTAGAGAGAAAAAGAAAGAACTAAGTATGCAAGCCAAATGTATATAGAGGGGAAAAAAAAGATGTGGATGAAGTTCCAAGTATTAAGGAAGCTGGTATTTTCTAACTGCCAACACGGATATCGCTTGTTTGGTATGCTTCGTCAGTGATTTTGCTTGTAACTGTCTAAATGTACAAGTGGTGAAAGTATAAATGCCTATCACAATAATATGACTCATCCTCGAAATTTACAGAGATATTTTGACGGCATACTTAACGAGGATACAATTGTTTCTCCCATGTCAGAAAACTCATGAACAAAACCAAAACAGAACGTCAAATCAAATATTAACTCGCGAGAGTTAAGATCATCATTGACCACATGATTAATCTCACCAGACGAAAAAATGGTATATGAAAAGAGTTTTCTTAGGTTTATCGTTACTACTAGCAACAGTTTCGATGGTATTTCTGTGTGTAGTGTTCTTAAGACACTGTAAGTGGGTTAACAATGATTCTGCCATTCATCCTCATCGAAAGTATAAAGATGAAACAAGGAAAAATAGAACTCGAGGAAACAACTTCGGGAAAAAAAGACAACCGTCAGATAAATTTAGAATCATATAGCTCGTGTTGATGTAATAAACTGAAGAGGATATTCTATTCCAGTATAATGAGACCGATGACAGTCATTCCCACGAATTCCAGCGACATTTATCATTTTGAAGTTTGACGACAAAACAATATGAAATAAACACACACACACACTACCACTAACACACACACTCTTGAATCTTTCAAGGCGTTACACGCTAAAAATAATCCATAAAATTTCCCCCAAGTTTAAGGGAGCAACATACTCAGTTACGAAAGAGGAAACCATGAGTCTGGTTCTAGTTCCCATGAAGACTATATACACCATTGTATACATAGTTGGAAATCTGAGATAGAAATAAATTAACATAAATATATTGTAGTGGGTTTAATTATGATGCTTAAATTAGCCGGTAAGGGTTGTGTTTCGAAAGTCAGCTATACACATCATTGCCCTTATTGTCCAAGCATAAATTTCAATAAGCATAATTATTTTATATGCTTCTCATGAATCTGCCATTATCATACTTGATCACGTATCTCTTTTTTTTTCTTTCAAACTTTATAAATTTTGATGTAAATAAATGAATTGAAAATCTATTGTATTTAAATCAAAATATGGGATACGTATTTACTTAATATATTCCGTAGACGGTCGTGTTAGAAATGAAACATTATTTGTAAACGGTTTTATTAGCGTGCTCGTGACATTGAAATTATAGAAAACACAATTCTCATAACCATCTGTATACGCTGTTTAGCTTGAGTCTTTTTTTTTTCCTGTATACATGCTGTCAACACCTTCCTACATAAAGTCTGCAAAGCTATGACCATTGAGGATATCACAATATAGAACATTGTCTTACAGCTGGAAAAAAAAATAAGAGGATGATCACTATGGATTAAACTGAAATTTACATGATTTTATAGCACCCTGTAGGATTAAAATGTTTGGCGAACTGTTCGGAGCATGTCCCCGTATAAAAGCACGGAGCACCTTGAGATCGTGTTGTGCAGTTACATAATGAGAGTGCAAAACAGGATGTATGGATAATAACATACAAGGAGCAAAATGAGAGCTTTAAGAGAGGGGGGGGGGGGCAGGGAGTGGGGAAAATAGTGATCGTTAACGGGCTGTTAACGATTGCCCCGACACTGCACGGGTGCTGTTCGTTATTCCGAAGGTTCGCTATTCCGAAGGCCGTTAATCCGAAACACGCAATTCCCTATACCTATTGTTATAGAGGTTCGTTAATCCGAAAGTGAAAAAGGGTTCGTTAATCCGAAAATTTGTGACGTTATTCCGAAGGTTCGTTATTCCGAAGAATAGTTAATCTGAAAATGAAATTCGGAACAATGCGAACCTTCGGAATAACGAATCTCTTTATATAACGAATAAAGAGCCTTCGGAATAACGAACCTTCGGAATAACGAGATGTAACCCACTGCACAGGCATGCTAACCTGGAAACAGTGAACTGCACATTACTTATATATGAAACCATTCTGAAGGAAATACTTTTCACACAACAAGAGATATATCAAAATGTACTCTTATGAATCCACAAGGATTGGAACAATCATCCCCCAGCATACCCATCACTGATTCCCACTGATCAGGTACTAGCCATCCCCTTTAACCTATACTGACTATACGATAATTTATGTCCTGTATTACGGATTCTGTGTATAGGAATTAGAGAATCTTCTTTTACGTACCACTCACTCTATCTATACCTTGTTAGGTTGGTGCTATAATATAGAAGAATAGACGGATTCACTCATGCAAAATGCTGGCGAGTTTTATCTACTTGAGTTTTCACCAGAGAACAACAAAATCTTATTACTGTTTAGGCAGTAATGTTTGTAACAATATCATCCCTTTTTTTTCTGTGCTCCAAACTCTATAAGAGACCCAAATTCAGCCCTGCCTTCCCCGCAGCCCCCCCCCCCCCCCAACCAAAAAAAAAAAAAAGAAGCAAATATATAAGTTTAATAAAGACATCATTAGCAAAGTGTTGTATTAAACAACATTCGATAGATTCTTTGTTCCTAAAATCATCGCCTATACCTAATCCATGCGGGTAGTATTGCGTGGTAAGTCGGATTAGCCTTACGTTGAAAACAAGCTAGCGCTCTCGTCAACAGCTGTTCGAATTCATTAGTCTTAATCAAGACGCTTTTGCGGGTGATGATAGAGTAAATCGACTTTGGTATCACTTTTGCTGTTGTTGTTGATACGCTAGTTAAGATTGCATAAGTTGTCCACTGGATAAAAGCACTATACATGCTTTGAGTGGATCCCTCAGTTTGCTTGCTTGTTTGTTTGTTTGTTTGTTTGTTTGTTTGTTTGTTTGATTGATTTTCAGAACAGAGATCTCTGGATGTGCACGCTGCTGGACCGAGTGGTATAGTGCAGATGATGCAATTATGTTTGGATTGAAGCTATAGGCTACTTGCTTTAAATATAGTTATTTATCTCTGCTTTCATCGTACAGACAAGTAGTTGTATTCATGATCATCCATAGAATTATTAAGTTGTGTTCTGTGGAAGAAAATGAAAATAAATGTGAATTGGTTGAAATTAATTAATTCAACAACATGAATATGCGCCGTACAAAGAATGAAAATATACGAAACACACAGACGCGCACAAAACCGCGATTTTGTTTTTGCATTATTACGATAATTTAAAAAACAAAGATAAATATGTCAGCACGTCAGTGTTGTGCCTTTGCACGTCATTATTTTTGACATTTTTTTTTATCATGTCCATTATTGGTACTTGATGTGATCATAGTTGTAAATTCAATTTTCATTCAGATAATGTTAGGACTTTGATAACATACATACAATTATCATCAGCGGTATTTTCGTCATGACTTCTATTCGAATCATTATTAGTACTAGTATCATAATAATCATTGCCATTATCATTATCATTATCATCTAAATCATAACTTTCATTATTACAGTCATTAATTTCAGTCTTAGCCTCGCTTTATTTCTCTATTTTCCATGAAAGTCACACGCGACGTGAAAATTATACTTAAACAAACTTACGAGAAACAGATGCGCAATATGTAGGCCTAAGTCAAGTTAACATTATCAAAAATAATATTTGAGCAGAATTACTGCCACAAATTAGTATAGTACCACTATGAAACACGTTTCTTTTGCAAAAGATTTTCCTATTTTAACAACTAGCATTAATTCTGTCACCATCAAACGTCAGTTTTCTGTATACGCGAATGTCAGGGGCATGTTGAGTTATTGGGAGTCGGAGGGTTAACTTTGGAGGGACCAATTAGCTACTAAGTTTCTTTGACTGTCCTGGTGCTTGCCACGGTCACGTGCCAAGTAAACAAACACAGTAAGTGACTTATAAGATGACCTGACGACCTTAACTATACGAAGACCTCAATATTTTGAGTCATTTCCCCCAAACCGCGCCAAATACCTTCAGGAAAAGGGCATTCTACTTTGCTGACCTCAGAAACCCGGTGGTGCTCTCGGAAAAGCAGTTCAAGGAAAAATCTTAGATCACGTGTCTGTATTAATTTCCTCGATTTATTATATCATCGACTTTGGAAAACAAACAAACAAACCTGGGGCACCGTGGAAGAGTGGATGGCGCCGAGGATTTTTAATCAGAAAGTCATGGGTTCATATTCCGCGCGGTGCAGTCTTCCTTAAATTAGACGAGACAATTTGTCCACATTGTCCCCCTTGATACCAGTGAATGAAATAAATGGGTATACCTGATTAAATTAAGCTATATTTTCATAACAAATAGACAAATACGTAAGGAAAGAACAATAACTATAAAAAAAAGATACTTACCAAACGGAAGCTCCTCGGATGTTTCGGAGTTTTAGCCATACAAAAACATTCATTAGTTATTAGTTGTTACGGTTGGTTTTTTTTTTTTTTCTATTTCAGAGTTCCATGTCTTGTTCTTCACTATAGAGATTGTAAATGTCCTCTTGAAAAATATTGTCATAAATGACGTATTGATTTGGCCCATATAACAAAATGTCGATTACGTTAACATCGAGTATTAGTATTAGTATTGATAATAGTATTAGCATTAGCATTACTATCATTTTTGTTATCATTATTATTATTAATATCATCATCATCATCATCATCATCATCATTATTACAGTGTCATTTCTTTATCATTTTTATCATCATCATAATTCCATTGATAATAACAATGAACACGATGATCTTATTCACTCATTAGTAAGCACTAGTCTCCAACCTCAAAGGATCCTGCTATAAAATTGTAAATATACCCAAGCATATAATACCTAGAATACCCCTTTAGCAACTGAAGATTCCGTACAAAATGACCTTTTCTTTCCTAGAAGGTACAGCAATATTACTACAACAGAGTATCATTTCTGCAATTTCTAAATTATGTTAAATAGCTCACTACATGTTTATTTTTGTTTATTATAAGTTACGTTTATTTGAAAGCCTGGTAAGACTTTATCAAGACAATGTTGTGTCACAGAAGTAATTCTAAGATACTTTTGTCGACCTTTGACCTTTTCAAATTACGTAAAATCATATATTCTATATGAAAACAATAAAAATGGTAAAACATAAAACTGTATCAAAAAAGTGGTCGGGCGGTTTCGGGCAATTCAAGTTATTTATACACCAGAGCTGCCCGAGTATACTCGGGACTCGTCCTCAACGGAATAATGGGATATGTGGAGGTCTTGCATTCACCCCTAGCTGAAACGACACGACTTCCTTGAGTGGAGGCTAGCGGTTACTGAGTCAGCTTACGGGTACCTGGGAAATCTCTACTTCACACTTTAGCCCTAATCAGCAGACTTCCTGCCCGGTAATTACACACAAATACATACACACACATTCATACATACAAACTTCCACACATACAAACATGCAAACATGACAAAGCCCCAGTAATTACACGCAAATGCACACAGACACATAACAAACGCGCAAACTATTGTTTGTGAACAAAAAAAAAAAAAAAAAAAAAAAAAAAAACCTTTCGCACAGTTCAAAATATTGTTGGAGAAAATAAAGTTAATACATTTTCTGTGATATTTCTGAGGTAACTCCCGCGTATGAACATTACCAACTCACAAATAAGCCACATGCATTAATATGATTTGATATGCTATACTTTCTTTTGTGGATCGAACTCATAATGATGTCAGATGACTTGAACAGGCAGGGCAAGGCACAGCATCCAACTTTTGATGCGGCATCTGGCACCACAGCATTAATGTCTGTTATTCTATTTTCTTCTCGGCTGTGCTTGCTTTTTAGTTCTTTTTTTATGAGTGCCATACACACAAAAAAATAAGGGGGAAAAAAAAGTCGCTTGCACTTTTTTTAAAAACTTCAATAAACGCTGCTATTAAATTGATGGGATTTCCTCCTTTATCAAACTCAAAGGAAGATGTCTGCCCATGAACTCTCACATCGAAACACTAGCACTTAGCCTTCGTTAAATGCTGTCTGGCTGCACTAGTCACACACGAAGTGGTAGGAGGATTGTCAGGAGAGATGGAGAAGCTGCGTCAGCGGGAAACAAGCCCCACCATGGGGGACTCTGGCTGGACGGGCTGCGCGTGCGGCTCGCTTCGTTCGCGAGGGATGTGTCGACCCTATAAAATTGAGTAAGAGCGCCTTTACCAAGGCTAACAGACAAGAGAAGTGGATGAATATAATAATCATAAATACCGTGAGATATAACTACCCTGGGTGTGCTGATTTGGGGATTTTTTTTTTATGACGATGAAAGCAACTTTAGTTTGTAGGTTGTGCGTTTGGTTTTGGTTTTGTTTTGTTTTGTTTTGTTTTTTTTTTGTTTTTTTTTTTTTACAGTTTAGGACAGAAATTTGATTCCATACGCACGTAGCCTGCTGTAATTATATTTCCTCCCCCAGTCTCAACACAAATGACGGTATCATCCTCCGCCACGTACATACCCGAAGCTCGATCCTGGAATATGATCGGAGTGATAGAAAATATTGTTTTTTTCTATCAAGTTTATGGACGTTGCTGAATGATCCTGATAACACGTGTTAGAAAAGCAAGATTAATGTTGCCGATCTTCTGAATGACAGGATAACGTTAAACCTTCTTACACTCCAGCCACAAATCTTACTCAGAAGCAGAGATTAGCCGATTTCTCTTTGATCATTCATCTTCATTGCGTGGATATCATTAGAGAAAGATAGAGAAAGTGATAGCGACAAATAAACAAGCAGACAAACAGACAATGTAACATAAGGGAGAAAAGTTTTAACCCTAGACGCATTTTGACTGATGTGTCAAGAATCATCACTCACCCCATTTTACTTAAACATCTTTCAACCGAAAATTTCCTTAAAAGCTACACGGTGCTACGTTACACACGGTATTATTTTCGTGCAGATCGCGTCACTCATTATCCCACAATAAGTTTATTTTATTTGTGTGTGTATGTGTTGTTGTTGTTGTTGTTTTTGTTTTTGTGTGTGTTGCTGTTGTTGTTGTTGTGTGTGTTTGTACAAACTTCGACCATGGAGCTCCTCAGATCGCCGAACCAATTTTTGTCATGTCATTAATAGCACTACAGCATTATAATGAGCATTATACGAATGCAATTCGAGCGTAACAACAAAATCTTGACATCAGAAATATTATCAGAGGGTTTTTTTTTAAGTATGTACGGGATTTCTGTACAGTATTCATCACGCTGGGCAGATGGAGATTCGTAAAAAGAACATTCCAAATAGTGGTCGAAAATACGTCCAATTGCTTTGTTGATGTTACTTACTCGTAATTGAACAACTTAAATGGGAAAGTCGATTGAACAACTTAAATGGGAAAGTCTGGAGAGGAAAAGAAATGCTGCTAGCCTCTTCCTCATGTACAAAATTCAGCACAACATGGCAGCCATCGATGCACAGCACTACACATCACCCATGATTGTTAGCAACACACGACAGTACCATCCAAACAAGTTGCTGGCAATTCCTACCCGAACCCAACTCTATCGGAACTCATTTTTTCCACGCACAGTAACTGCTTGGAATAGGCTTCCTAAAAACGCCCTTGAAGCCACTTCATTGGAGGCCTTCAAGGGAGCTCTTCCACTCGGCATCTAGACTGAGGAACTGGATTTTTACTCGCACCATATATTTTTAATGCACCAACAAGCATGCACTGCAAATGAGCACCTAAGTTCAACTCCTTAGCACTACATCCTGACTTATGGATCCTGCTGAGTATCTTCGTAGAAGTAGAAGTAATGAATTATAACCATCCATTGAAAAGCCTGAAATAAGAGTCACCTACAGACCCGCATGCAAACAATGCGGTATCATCGTTGACACTTCGAACATGATATGGTACTTGATTACACAGCTGCAATGGCTTAAAAGCATATCAAATCGCAGTAATTATCGCTCATCCACACACTCGCTATGGTATAAAGAAAACCTTAAAGCGAAAATCACCCCCTTTTTCAAATGAACTTTAATGACAAGAACAAGTGTTACTAATCAGAAAGATAGAAGTTTCAACTAAAATCAATCAAACATTAAACAAGAAAGTTACAGCATGCTAAATTCGATATGCCTTGAATTTTGAAATACGCATGTAGTTGATATCAGTCACAATTCTCTTTGCAAATCTACTACTATCATACCAGGGAGGTTGGATGCACCTCCTATTAGTATTCTTTCTACTTATTTTTAGGCGACGTCACTGCATCACATAATGTATCTTCCATTAGTTAGATGTGTATACTGAAGTATTTACCAACAGTGCTTTTGTTTGTTTATTTGTTTGTTCGATTTTATTTTCTTTAACATAATTCATAAATGATTAAATTTCTCTTCAGTAATGTATTAAAAAAAAACCAGTATACGGATTACAATGTTTGATTCGAAGAAAGAAAATAAATGTGTACATTAATTTCATTACTAATTTATCATCAAATTTTAAAAAAATGAATTAAGAAATTATGAAAAAGAAGGACTGCCATACTATAACACGCAGCAGCCAAGAAAACTACTTTAAAGGGGGCGGGGGGGGGGGGGGGGGGCAACAGGGCGGTTGAGGAACATATACATTTTGTTTAGCTGAATGGGGAAAGAGGCCTAAACATTATATAATATTTAGGTTCTATATTCTAGTGCTTGTATATACTAATAAAGATATGGTAGATTATGATTGTGATGATGAAAGGGTGATGATGAAAACATGACGGTAATGAAGATGACAGCGATGGTGGTGATTTTTCTTCCAATTCAACAAATCCATGCAGGCAAGCCCTCGTCATGTCACAATAATTACTGAAATAAGATGTCTCCTATGCAATTGATTTTATTGATGAGATGATCGATAGATAATGTATATCCTATCTAGTCTCTTCCAAAACCGGAACTTGCCGTCCAATCACCTTCATACATTTTCCTTGAATAAGCAAATACATTATTCCAAAACAATAATTATCATCTTAATTTTCATATAGCGTGCGAGCTTTTCAATGTAACATTAAAAGATTAATTCTGTATTTATCATTGGCGCAACCTCCAAAATTTCCTCTTTTCATAATCATTGATTGGAAGCATATTATAATCATAATAATATACACGAAGTATATAAGAGAGACAGAGAAAGCGCACGAAGGAAAACAGCAACTACACCAAGACAGTATGATTATGAAAGATGTTTGATCTATAACGAGGAAGCGAAAGCGAGAAAATCTACGGTCAATGTCTTGAGTGCTATTCAAGTAGTATAATGTGATTCCGCCATTGACGTAACAAAAGAAAACAAAACAAAATCGGTTTATGTTATTATGAGCACACATTATAGTCATAATCGGATTCCCCAAGACAAGAGGGTTTAAACTGAAGTCTCTAAATAAACTTGAAGTTCATGACGACACTGCATGTAGTTACAGTATTGATGTTGCTACGCAAAAACATTGATTACTTCTTCTCTTCTTCTCTTCTCCAATATTCCCTTTGTTCCTTTCCTCTGTTCTCTCTTTCCTGTTTTTTTTTTATTTTCCTTCTTATTGTTTCCAATATTCTTTTACTCTTCCTCCTTTTCCTATATCTCCTCATCTTCTCCACCTATAACAACAGCACAAACTTTTCGTATCTTTTTATCAGAAATGTTGTTGTTCATTTTCCATCTGTGAAGATGGCTGGATAGCCCATATTCAGCTACACTAAGCTGGTCTTCCATGGGGTCCAGTTGGATATGGGATGGGACCACTTCACCGGGTTAGACACCCTGCTCTTTGCGATGAATGAATGAAGCGGGATCTTTTACGTGCATGAGCTGTGACTCTCTCATACAATAATTAGTATTTCTTTCTCTCCCACCCCCTCTCTCTCTCTCCCCCTTCTTGATTCTAATATCATCACCTTCTTCTTTCTGTTTATTATCCTCAGTCTCCTCTTTCAACCCTCTTCTGTTTGTTTTGTTTTTTTCTTCTCTAAATCATGAATTCGCATAATATTATCATAATTTTGTCTCATAAAATAAAGACGTGTTTCGGGCCATTCTCATAGCATGATGCAGTGTTGGCGGATTTCACGCACTGACTGGCCACAATCCAAGCCGTCAACCATCTGCTCATTGATCAAATTTCATGCCTTTTGTACGGGGGACGAGATTATTTTTCCACAAACAATGACCGTACGGAGCTTTGGCAATGATATACGAGAATGAGAAGGGGTTGACGAGCTGAGCCAGAGAGGGAGAGAGAGAGAAATAAAAAAAGTGTGTGTGGGTGTGTGTGTATATAATATATATATATATATATATATATATATATATATATATATATATATATATATAATGTACGTTTGTTAAAATTGCTATTTTTGGGGAGTAACCAGCACATTATTTTTCCTGCTAAACAGGTGGGCGTCACCTGACGATTACGTAATGATTTAAGTCGCGTTAGTTTAAAATCCCGCATTATTAAATGTTAAATATATTATATATAATTTTTAAATGATAGCTAAATTAATAGCTTCAAAATTCAAAGAGCCTATACAAGCGACATTGTTTGAAAAATAAGAAGAAAAAGAATATGACTATTGTGCTTGTTGTGTTTTGTGCGGTCATGATGAAGAATTAAAACTACTGTGTTAACGAGCAATGTAGGCTAATAACATTCTCTTTTCCAGCTCCAATCTGGAATCATCGTGTCACAGCTACTTAGAAGTGAACCCATCGGATAAAGGTGGAAGTGGATGCGCTGATGTGTAATTATCAGTTTTGGTGCCTTATAATTATTGAGAAGTGATAATCACGCCGTCAATCAAAAACAGTTCAGCTGAAACTATTCATCTCGTCTTAAATAATCAAAATGACTAATTAAAGCATCGATTTAGCGGCGTCGAACAATGATTAAAGAGAATGTAATTGAGGGATAGGGATCATGCTTGGGTTTTTTTTTCTTCTTCCAAGCTTTATGTTAAACCACACAGCGCATGACTAAACATCGCAACATCATAATCGCTCTTTCGGCACAAGTACCGTCTAGTGTTTCTTGGAACCATAACATCTTCCTCAATATCAAACTCTCTATATAGAAGGAATATTCCGGAAACAGCTCGAGTCGTCTTCCTGCTTTTAATACCTCTCGAAACACACTTGGAGTGACAGTACTTCATCTTCCCAGATTTCAGGCAAGCGCTGTCTAGAGACACATTATATTTCTGTTTTATGTAATAATATCTGCTGGTGGGGGTATTCTTCTCGCGATATAATGCATTCATATAATCTGTATCTGGCATTAGAAAAAAAAATATGATTTATAGATCAAAAATCGAAAATAAAAGATGGTTGTGTATACCATGATGGGGTTTCCCGATTCCAATTTCATCTTTGGCGCGACATTGCCAAACCAAAGTGGGGATAACCTTCGTTTTTATTCTCCAATCAGTATAACAGATAATGCATCAAAATATACGAGTAAGAACGGAAATTGATTACAAAAATTAAGTATAGGAAATTCTCGCAAATCCTATTACGACATGAAAACTGTTGCTCAGAATCTCAAACATATAGGTCTATTTTGTCAACCCGAAAAATTGCATAATATTTTCTATTCTGCACTTGTCAGCATCCACAATTAAAATAGTCTCAGCGAGATTATGATTTTTTTTTCCTGTCTCTCCTTTTTAATTTGACCACACTTAGAACGTGGGCAATGGTATGCGACGGTGTCCGTCCAAGAAATAGCCTTTAAACAAGGCGACTCGCTCTGCGTGCCCCCGTATAGCGCGTTTACCCCACAAACCTATACGTTGGCCGGCGAGTGGTTGCTCCACTCGCCGGCCAACAGGTTTGTGGGGTAAACGCGCTATACGGGGGCACGCAGAGCGAGTCGCCTTGTTTAAAGGCTATCCAAGAAATTGCGTAATGACCAATTTGATTACACAAATATACTGTCAAACACACACACATCCTCATCACAAACACTACGCATGAAAACACACAAACGCAACAAAGCACACTCAGCTAAAAACCATAGAATGAAATAATTCTGTAAATAATCAACGGTCGTGTAAAAAGGGAGTAACCTACAGTATGTGACTTTTCTGCGTCCTCACGATATTATAAGCAGGCCTACAATGCATTGCGCAACGAATCATTTTCAGCATCACTGCCCCCCCCCCAACGATGTACAGACAGACAGATACACAGACTCATACACACACACACACACACACACACACACACACACACACACACACACACACACACACACACACATTTTTAAAATACTAAATTGATAATATTATGAGAAATCACCCAGTTTCTGCTTCATTAAACAACAACTCATAATATAGCATACATGATTGTGTAACACACATTGCGTCCTTCTAAAGAATTGCATAATCAATCATTTACAACCCACAAACACACACACACACACACACACACACACACACACACATACATCACGCACGTACAAACAAACGTGAGACTTACAACGCAGGTTTTGTTTTTTTTTTTTCCGTTGTGCATTCGAGTTTTGCTGGTTCTTACAACATGCAATTCGGGACTTTTCTTGCATCACGCTACGGATATAAAAATAAGCCGCGAAGTGTTGCTGGTCCCACCCATCAGTCATTAAAGTATAAAGGAGAATAGACTTCCGTCAAGACCTTCGAAATATCACATTTTACCGTTTCCATCGCATAGTTGGAACTACTATATAAAATGCATATAAAATAACACTTTATTAAATGACAATAAGGATGAAGGTGAATCGCGTTTGAACATTTTCCGCGTAGGTGTATTGCACCTAGGTTTGATTACGTATAGTATATTGATTCCTAGAAAAATAACAGGTCTTTGCGATTCGAAAACATTGAATAGCAAACTGCCTCATGCTATTTTCCCGACCCTGACGAAGACTAGGAGAAAAGATTTCGCAATCGCTTCAAAGCGGTTCTTTCCCTAAACGTAAGGACGCAGGTACGCCACGGAGAAAACAATTTGAGTGTTATATTGCAATGGTAGTTCTAACGTACTCGCACGTGCAGTGTTATTGTTGTGTTGCTTTTGTGTGTTTTGGCTTTGGCAATGAACCCACCAGGTCGGAAAAATGGCTTTTTGCCAAATACTATACTCTCCGTGAACAGTAAGGGCGGAGCGTTGCTTTTCCCCCAAAGAATATTGCCAAATCCACGCATTTTATGTCACATTTTGTGTGGCTGCAATGTGCATCAGTGGCTGATAGTATGTGTGTTGTGTGTGAGCTCTATTATAATAATCCATTTTATTTAGCGTTTTGTGTATTGTGTATTTCGTAACATGCACCGTGATCAATAATTAGGCCTATTATCAATGAGCAGGAACATAACAAAATGCCAACAATTATATGTATTTCTCACTCGCTTCATTGCGTGTAATATGACTTTCGTTTTGGAAATAAATAATGTTATATACAGTGTATACCTAGGAATTTACAAGCTCAAGCGCTTAAATAGAAATTACGCCATTGATTAGACAGCAGCACAATGTAAAGAGAAGTGCAGTGTATAGACCCTGAAGTTTACATTTAATTTATAGATTCTCTTGTCAAGACTTGATTGGCACAACAGACATCAGTGGAGGGCATCAAAGTCAAAATCTTGTAGGGTTATTGAAAGTGTTTTCCTCCGCGCATGCAACCTATGTTATAACCATATAGATCAGAATATTGTTTCGCTTCATACAGTGCAACCAGACAGGCAGTACGAAAACAAGAAACAGAATATTGTGCGTAGCAAGCATTCTTGTCTGTAAGTTTCAACTGCACCCGTTTCTTTTGGTTTGGCCATGTTCCCATTGTAGTATAGCCACGTAAAAACAAAACTAAAGTCGGTAATTCAAACGTCAGCGTTTATCTTTTTATCTGTCATATCGAGAAAACGTAGGTTTGCTCGAACACGTGCACTCACCCACAAGTCCATTTACTCAGTACCGTTTTAATAATCAACAGCAAATGAAATAATCCTCGCCGCGATAGTCATACAGTTAGTTATTTTTTTTAATGTGTGTGTAAAGTGTGGATATCACGGTCATGATACGGCATGAAAATGAGGTGTCATGCATAAAAACCGTAAATGATTAGATTAAATTTTAAAATAAGTCATAGGTCAAAGTATCATAGGTGCCCATCGCAAGCGAGCCTGTTTTACAACTTCAGCCATTTATTTTATGCTGTTTAATTCAGAGGCATCCGCAGTTTGTAATCACAGACGGGTATTGCGACATCAATGATGTATAACTGCCAGTCAAATTTAAAGAAGATTCCAGAACGATTCAACCACAGGCGAGAGTTCGACAGCTGCCAGTGGATGACACATCGGAGGTGTGGTGTCAATGCACCTCTTTCCGACATGCTATCTGGTTATTACAGTATTTCATCACTTTGTGAAATATCCCTGACCTTATAAGATGATAATTTATCTTGTCTTGATAATTTGTGTTTGTGCATGTGTGTGTGTGTGGGGGGGGGGGGGGGGGGGTATTGTTGTTTTTATACTGGGCAATAACATGTGAGCGGTAAAACTGAAGCGTCTTAAATTGTCTTTTTTAGACGGGTTGTATTGTTTGCGCGATTCTTTTTGTTTTGTTTTGTTTTTCCCTTTTTACTGTACACTATACTATCTGTCTAAAACTTCTAAAAATATGATGTGGGTCTTCGCAGAGCCAATACATTTTATAACTGTGTCAAGTAGTATGTGAGTGCCTTCGATTGTTATCAAACATGCATAAAGAATTTTATGGTAATATACGTTTCTAAGAACTTTATTATTATTATCATCATTATTATTATTATTATTATTATTGTTATTATTATTATTATTATTATTATTATTATTATCATTATTATTATTATTATTATTATTATCATTATCATTATTATTATTATTATTATTATTATTATTATCATTATTATTATTATTATTATTATTACTATCATCATCATCATCACCATCATCTCATCATCATCATTGCGCTATTTACATGATTATCATAACATTAATCGTCACATTCCCGGGTCACATTCACGATACCTGTCGATGTCCACAGACGAAATTGCAATGATTGAATGAAACTACGTTTGTGAAGTCAGGACATAATTTTTGGACAAAAATTATGAATAAGAGTAATCAGTCATTTAAAAAAAAACGCATATTCCCCCCAAGCAAAAAATAAAAAGCACACACAAACACATCCAGACACAAAGGCCTACACGGTACGCCTTGACGAAAGGCGATACTATACACTCCACCAACTGCAAGCATATACATCCTACCCCCCCCCCCCAAAAAAAAAAAACCAACAACAAAACAAAACAAAAAAAAACCAAACAAACAAAAACAAAACACTGAGCCCCACCTGCAAAAGGTACTAGGTAATTACTAGTATGATGCGCTTTGCTTTCGTATACAGTCACCCTGTCACCGTCTTTACTGTATTTATTACCCCTTCCGCGAAGTGATCAGGTTAAACTACACAATGGTAAAACGAGTTTTACAAGGAAGAAGAGGCCGATAGGCCTACGACATAATGGAAGAAGTAACCCTAAAGAAAAAAAAAAGGGGGGGGGGGGAGAAGAAAAATCAAAATTATACGGAGTATAGACCTGATGCTAGAACATACTGTGAACGTATGTGTACCACATTTCACTGCGAACATGCCCGCATTATTCCATGATGAAAGATCACGCCGATCATCACTCACCTTAATAGTGCTCCCAGCTGGTACTTTTAAAAGTTTCGCGACAGTTTTGGCTGAACATTCAGGATAAAACGCTTATGTCTTCTTCTTTATGTTTAACGGATGCTGAATCTAAGACGGATGTCGTTAACAACAGTACGGTCACATACACTCAGTCGATTTGGGATCTTGCCAAGGTGTGGAAAAACAACACAAATACAGGAAGAAGGAAAGAAAGATCCAGAAAAAAAAAAAAGAAAGGAAGGAAGAAAGAAATAAAGAAAGAAGAAAGAAAGAAAAAAGAAAGAAAAAAAGAAAAAAAAAGAAAGATAGAAAGTGAAAGAAAGAAAGAAAGGGAAGAAAAATAATAAGAAGAAAAAGAAGATCTTTTTTTTTTTTTTCAGGGACTCCACAGTACCATATTTAGATCTTCTTGGTCTCTTGGTCTGTACAGTTTTTACTTCGAAAGAGGTTGGATTTATTCAAAGCGGGGAAAAAATAAATGTTACGTTGATCGGCAGTAAACTCTTACATTAATCGATCTTTTCAGTCAGACTTCCGCAAGACTATAAATTGTACAGAATTTTCAACGAATTATACCATTCCTATTTACAGCTCGTGCAGTTCACATACAGCGCCGTATGTTCATAATCTATCATTGGAGGAAGAAAAAAAAAAACAGGCGGGTGGGGGGGGGGGATAATGTTCAAGACTGAACAGCCGTTATAATATGCATGCAAGCGATTAATGTCCTCATGCTTGTACAATTTCTCTTTGTTCTTTGTTAAGTGCCTGCTTAGGACGGGGAAAATATCTTTTAGCGCTTATAATATCTAATAATATAAGCGCTAAAAGATATACACTGTAACTTTGTCAAGTGACTTTCTGCTACTGAACACGATGTATCATCTTCCACAACGATTTGCATGCATTATTATTGTATTATGTTGAGCAAAGCATTGTTCAAGCTAGCCCCCCTTTCTGGTTGCACGGAATCATGTCTTTAAAGAAAAAAATAAATAAATAAAAATGTGTAGGGCCTGCACGTGAGTAGGCCCCATGTGGTATGACAGCATTTAGTACATGTATTGATAAACATCATCTCCATTCTATGTACCAAAATGGCCAAAGCGGTCACGGAAGTGGTTTAGCCCAACAACCACAAACTTTACCAAAATATTAGAGCTTTGTACTAAACCCACACTGACAGCACACACACAAACACGCACCCAAACAGGATGGATTGTGTGAGATTCCATGAGATTTGATGGCAAAATTATGCATGATTTGTCAACCCTATACAAGATTATGTCCATGCTATACATGTATTTGAATTTTTCTCTGGTTTTGAACAATTCCCATGTATCAATGTGTGCTTGTGTGTTTATTTGTTGCGCCCCCCCCCCCCACCCTCCACCCCCACCCCCATGTGGAGTTCAGTGCAGTCAGTGGATGGAATGGAATCAATCAACAAAGTCTGGACGTGTGAGACTATCCATTTCCAATAACATCTGTTAGCACTGTAATGCACATTCACCATCAACATGACACATATTAGGCTTTGACTCAAAAATAGGCTCATTGTGTGGGTGTGTGTCGAGGGATGTGCAAAGAAAGTGCCAATGAGTGACACATCCTTCCTTAACACACACATACTGTATGTATCTTGTACACATACACACACACACACAGCAAGGCACGCAGACAGACAGACAGACACACACACACGTCTGGCAGGGAAGAGCATTGTGTGTGTGTTTGTGACTGTGAATGTGTGTTCAAACAGTATGAGTGGACTTACTTCCTTTTATACTGGAAAGGAGTTTCAGTTTTGTGGCTGAGCATGCACTTCTAAAATGTTGGAAATGAGCAGTCTACACTACTGGCCTACGGATGCATTCTATGCTTTGATAGGGATCTCATTTGGAAGTAGCTTACAGCTGCAAATTCAGTCAGGAGTTTACAAGTGGCAGATATGCCTGATGATTTGAGCTAGAGAAAAAAAAATGTGAAGAACGTGATGATTCATATACATGTGAATTCCATTGTCTACCTGTTGAGTACACTACAACTGTCGATACTATAAAACCTGAAATTCTGCACATGAATGAAATTTTCATGAATTTCTCGAGAAGCCAAGATTTGCAAAAGAAGTAGAAGTTTTGTGTACACAAGCAGAAATACCCATTATTTTCCATGGTCGGCAAATTCACAAAAGTTTCATGCTGTGAGAAAGGCCATCGGCTCCAATGCATGCAAGTTTCATAGTGTGAATGTTTCAGGTTTTACGATACAGACTGTACATATAATGTAGAACATGCATGCATACATTCCATCCAGCTTCCTTCTCATACATGTAGTATCACTCCAAAATATCAAATTTTGACTATAAGAAAAGGTAGAATTACATGTTCTGTAGCAGCTACTGTACACGTTCATGATCATTCAGAATGCATGTACCTGAAATCTGCTTGATGGGTACGATAAAATACACTGCTATAGAACTTCACTGTATGTCACAAAGTACATGTAGATACTGTACTGTATTACGTTTGTATCCCTACTAACATGCAGAGTCTACAAGTCAAACTCGATTCATAGTCATACATGATAAGTATAGGTGCAGCACAGCGCCATTAAAAGCAACACTTCACTGGAATGTTTGTGGAGACAGAATATATGTGTGTAAGAATCACAGTTTGAACAACCAAATAATTCATTATTCCGTTTTGAGTGTTTTATTTGTTTTTTTTCTTGTTCATATAAATATTTCTCCAGTCATGATCATTTTCACTATTTTACAAATCTACATATCCATTTGGTTTTGGCATGATCTCCAACAAGAATAAGACATTTACAAACAGAACAAGTCAATTTCAGTACTTTGGCATCATCACTCATGTATACCTATTGGTCACTGAAAAATAAAGAAAATTGACCACACACAGGAAAAAAAACAAAACAAGAAACCTATACTGAACACAAATTTCCTAGACAACCATAGAAGACTTGATGTGAAAACCAAAGACAAGCATACGAAACATTCAAGCCATATTAAAAAAAAAAAAACAAAAAAACAGACTGTCCCACATCACTGCTTTAAAAAGTGTTGATTTGTATTGGCACATGAAGTGTCCATAGAAAAGTGTACATTGTAAATGAGCACCAAGTCCACTCGACCATAAACAGGTATAAAAATTGCAAGTTGAGACACCACACACTTTTTGACAGGTTAAGAAAAAATGAAAATGAAAAAAAGAAAAGAGAGAGCTAAAAATGTAAGTCTAAAAAAGGGAAATTGTGTGTTAAGTTCCGGGAAGATGACGTGTTATCAAAATATAGCACCATCCTTTAGATTGCAAGGCCACTACGCTCGTGCAGCAATGGATTTGCTGACCCAACGGTACTGCTCCGGCTTGGCTTGGCGTACCCAAACTCGGTTCTGGGGTCGGCTCACGATGCGGGGCATGTTTGCCGCGTTGCGATTGAACACGACCTGCGAACTGTTCTTTGGGAAGGCCTGCTGCAGTAGGGACGGCGATGTCGAGTAGGATGACGAGAGCACTGACGGCTTGGCAACCAGTCGCAGGTTGTCGTTGATGGGACGCGGGCTCGGCGGGGGCGACGGAAGGTGGTGTAAGCTGGGAATGGAATTGTTTTCATTGTCCGCTCTGAGGGAGTCCTCGCAGTGCACAAGGTTCCCATTGTTGGCGGGCGCTGGTGTCAGTGGCCGGTTTCCATTATCCGTTTGAGTATGGTGATGAGCAAAATTTGCTACCTCACACACTGTTCCCCTTTCTCCAAACCTGAAAGCAAAAAACAGGCACACAGTTAATAGCCTACTTGTACACTGATGCATCTGTGTATTGTTAGATTGTGCACACCCTTGATACAATAGCACACAGTCTGTACACTGTAACACAATAAATGTTCTGAGTACTTACAGCTACAGATGTACAAGTTCTTTCTAATCTACAAATGTATGTTGGTATAGCCATAATCTACAAATGGTACATTTGTATAGCCATAATTATCATCTTGCTGATTTACAAAGTGACCTCATGGCAACTTGAAAAAATTATACCTGTACAAGTTTTTAAAAAGGGCAGGGCTGCCAACACTGGAAACTAGTTGAGAGTGAGACTCCCATAGGCCAATGCTATAATTTAGGAGTCAAAATGAGTGAGATCAATAAAAATGCATGCAAATTAAGTTTTAGAGTGAGAATTAAAAGGACCAAAATGCGTGAGTCTCACGCTCAATGCGTGAGAGTTGGCAGCCATGAAAGGGGAACAACTGTACAAACATTTTCACAAATTTTCATGATTTGCAGTGTAGTAAAATTAAACACCAAAGTACACATACAAACTCTTGTAGCTACTAAAATGCATAGATTGTGTACTGTAATAAGCATGTAAAAAAACTTAAATACAACTGTATACACCACTTGACCAGAAAAGTGACACATTGTGTAATAAAAGTAATCAACAAATGGGTCATGTACATGTAACATATAGGGTCTACACTTGTATGTTCAGCTAAAGATAATATCACACATTACAGCAGGCAGTGGTTTGTTTGCTTGTTTTGTTTTGTTTTTGGTTCAATTTACTTTCCTTCACATTATTTTAATATTAGACTCTGCCAAGATTTGTATTACAGTGAATATTACCCAGCAGTCAAATTACAATGACATTACTCATAGATTCTATGGGCAAGTCCATGAAAAAAGTTACCTCAGGGTGAAAAAATAAATTTCACAGACTATAACTGAATTTATGTTCAAAGTATTCAGAAAAGCCTATATTTAGATGAATATAAAGAAAATTTGGGGAAAATCTAGCGAAATTGATTTTTTCACCATGTCAAACTAAATTTAGCTTCATTTTGAATGTAGTGCTCAAAAGCACTGTTTTGCACACATTTTATTAATGAGAGAAAAATTAGAATGTTTAAGCCCATCTTGGCTGCATTTATTTTTTTTTCTACTGTCCATTGAACGCACTAAATGAAACAGAAAGAATTTTTCAAAAATATATTATATTAAGAAAATCACAGCATATTGAAATTTGGTGATTTCTACCTTTTTGAAAGTGTAATGTCCGTGACGTTTTAGGTATGAAAGTTTTTGTACAGAGATTAAAATTGATCCAAGTAAGTTAAAATTTGGTTTGCAAAGCTAGAATATGGTGTTACACAAGATTACAAATTAAATTTTGAAACACATGAATACTTTTCCAGTAAAATGCGTCACGGACATTACAATGTTATAAATCCTATAGACGTCACGGACATTACTAAGTATCAAAAATTTAGAAATACTTTTTTAAAAATGCTGAAATTTTGTAATTAAACAATGTTTTTCTGATTATTAATCAATCTGTTACACAAGACTATCAATTAAATTTTGAAACACATGAACACTTTTCCAGTAAAATGCGTCACGGACATTACAATGTTATAAATCCCATAGACGTCACGGACATTACGAAGTATCAAAAATTTAGAAATACCTGTAAATAATGATGAAGTTTTCTAATAGTGCCTGTAATCTTTCTTTGTTAGTGTGAATGTGTGTGTGGGTGTGTGTGTGGGGGTGGGGGGGGGGGGCAGGTATGTGTGTGTGTGTGTGGGGGGGGGGTAATACCTTGTTCATCAAATCTTTACCCTTGTTTCTACTTTCATTATCTCACCAACCTGCAGTTGGGTCGTTCATTTGAGTCAAGTTCTTAACCAAAAAGTCAGTGACATATTTTGTAGCTCAAATCACTGCAGTTCATGGAGATGGATGTACTGTTACATTCATGAAAAGACAGGGTACATCTAATCTGTTCGTCTATAGCAATGAAGAAGAGTCTTCATCGAGAAGACACAGATTATTGAGTGTCTGTCTTCTCTAACAATGGACAATCTAAATATATGTTCCTTTAAACAAAACTTTGAAGCTAAATAACTAAACTTTTTTACAAAATAGCAGTAGCAGTAGCTCACAATCTACCCTGTAGTAGAATTGCATCTAGGCATTTTTTGCTTTGGTTATGTGTTCTCTTAACTGTACTTAATTTTGTGGTATGATGAACCACTTAAATTAGCTTTTATTGTACCATGATTGTACATTCATGTTTATTATTGCCACTTATTAAAGAAAATCATGTATCAAAGAAATGCTATATATGTTGTAAAGCTAGCTCATACAAAAAAAGATGTCAGCAGAAAGAACTAAACAAAAAGTTAATCACTTATTATGTTCAAGGTTCATCAAAGGTGTAATATCTGTAACATCCATGGGCTTGTTCCTATATATAAAAAAATTGTACCATCAATATCATTCGAATATCAGAGATAAATATCAATATTACTGATTATGTATTCTCCATGTTATGATTTACT
This sequence comes from Diadema setosum, assembly GCA_033980235.1. Classification (NCBI taxonomy): domain Eukaryota; kingdom Metazoa; phylum Echinodermata; class Echinoidea; order Diadematoida; family Diadematidae; genus Diadema; species Diadema setosum. The sequence goes on along the minus strand of CM067070.1, from coordinate 5,151,656 downwards.
TATGAAGATTGTTACATTTGTCAGTATTGAGCCATTGTTTGATATCATTTCATTTTTGTATTATTACATTGCATCACTCATATAACATGTCTATTTTTACCTTGGAAGATGAAAAGAGAAGAGATAAATATTTCAGAGAAATTGTTTAAAGTTGACATGATTTATTTCATGGCATTGTATGTTTAAAAAATGAGAAAAAATGAAAACAAAAGAAAAAGAAAGTACCCTGGGTATTAGGTAACTGACTGATATTTCATGTATTTTCAAAGTGCATAAGATTGTAATGTCCGTGACGTTTTAAGACTTTTCTCTTTGAGTTTTCTTTTCAGTTTAAGTTTTGGGGATTGCTTCAATGACAGTGTTTATGTATTTTTAGATGATTGTAGAAGACATACCATGTAGAATAGTCTAAATTGTGAAAGTACTTCCATTTTACCGTATCTATATACTTTTATTAAATAATATTGAGTTGTTTATTGTTGCCATGGAAACTGAAAAACATTGTTTATTTCACAGAATGGACTAAAAAGTATCTTTATGTACCCTACAGTCCGTTTGCTTCAGAAAAAGTAGAAAGAATAGTTTTTCACTAACCTTAATTTCAGTTTTTAATAAGTGGACAAAAGTGTAATGTCCGTGACACTCAAAATGTAATGTCCGTGACGCCAGATTTCTTTCCATCATTGTCATTTGAAACACTTTTTAATTTAAATTTGTTTAAAATATGTTACAGCAATATCAAAACATTCATTGTAAAGGAAAAATGTCTTATTAAGATGATTAAACTCACAGAGTTTGTAAACTATTTGTTGGCATGTAAAGAGTTGTGTCCAAAAAATGTAATGTCCGTGACGTACAACATTTTCTGGCATAATTAAACAACGATTGTATAATTTTTTCTTATATTCACAGTGTTGTTTTATCTACATGTGTGGTGTGTGATCACCAAGTATTAGCTTCAGATAAATGTTTTCTCTTTTAAAACTAACCTCATAAAGTGTCAAAAAATGTCTGAAATGTAATGTCCGTGACGCTGGACTTGCCCCTATGTTGTGTACACACACACAGGATGCAGGTAATTTGGGTGTGAGCACATGGTGCAATTTCGTTCTCAAGACCATGCTTCATTGGGCAAGTCTTGTCTTGTCTTGTCTGCACACTTCACAATTGTGTGTAAATATAATGCAGGTACTGCCCGGGCAAAGGTCAAGATGTTGAACCATGCAGCATGCAGGTATCTGGCTTTGCCTCGTGGTGAGCTTTCAAGCCACACCTGAATTATACCAGACTGTAATCCTGCAGTATGAACATCTTTACTGTGCAAAAAGGCTTTAAATTAATATGTTACAGCCACTGCATGCTGTCTTGAAATCTAAATAATTTAATCACATATTGACATGGAGTAGCCAACCTCAGCTTTATAAGTTTATGTAGGGTTAATCACTGCAGCTTAGTAAAGTGACTCATTTAAATTTACATTTTTTTTTTTTTTTTATTGCTGGGAGAGGGGTTCCTACAAATCCGATTTAAAAACTCATTTTCATCAGGAAGAACCGACTTCTAAGATAATGGTCTACAGACTTGTAGTTGTGGACAACTATCCTGTATCCACACTTCGTGGTCACTGGCACTTTGGTTTCTCCTGAAATAATTTCCATTGATCTGTAGATGGTGTGTGTGTCTGATATTTAATCCAGGAACATATTTAACACCGTGTGGCGTGTCATGCATGGACGCCATGGTCTCACACTCGGCTCGCCACGGGTCAGGTTTGGGGAGTTTTGTTTGGCTTTTGCTTTTTTGTGAATTTTGCCTTGCTTGCCTTGCTTGTTGGGGACACGTAGGATTCCTAGACCTGCTTAGAGATAACGTGCGTGCCAAAATTTCTACGTCTCGTAGAAGGAGAAACTCTAACGTTAGAACCTTTTCAGTACTAAAAGGCCTTTATAAAATCCAGCTTACCTGCAGCTCACTTCTCGTGGGTCCACCCATAATGTGAGTTCTGCGGGCAAGTTCAGGTTATTATAGTGAATTCCACAGTCCCGTGCCGTCTTGTCTATCACGCTGTCTCGCGGCTCGTTCCGGCTGAGGCGGATGCACCGATACGCTTGGCCCTTCGACGGCTTGTCCTCATACCAATGATTCCTGAATCGTTCCACCAAAGCGAGGGCTAACGTTTCGGAGAATTTCGCCAACTGTTCTGTTGATAAGTTCGTATTTCTCCTCACGATGCGGGTGAGAAATACAACGGCTGCTGCAATTTCGTCCTTCATGTTTCAGAAAAATAACTCATTGAAGTGAAAAATAACTCTGAAACAATCGCAATTCTGACCACGATTCGTGTTTGCGCAAACACTGATAAAGGTAAGTTCCACGTAGACCCAGCAGTGTAGTGTCAACAGCAAGCCGTAGCCGTAGCTTCCTTTGTTCTTTGGATTGGAATGAAATGTCGGCTATAACTAGTAGTACTAGCAGTTAGTAGTTGTTGTGGGCCGTCTAATTTTTAACAGAAAAAATAAGGCGCAGTCACCTGAAGTCACGGTTCTCAGCGTCTGACAAATCTTTAGTTCTCGTGATTTCCAGCACCAACAGGGAGTTTATGACGACGCAGCTTGTGTGATTCATCAACTCGTAAGCAATATTCGCAGAAAGAGCAAATGGGCTAGAGAATCCGTACAATGCATGCATTTCGCGAGTATTATGATGCGTGCGTCGCGTACGTACACACAGCTGATTGTATTCATCATGACGTCACCAGCCTGTTCACCAATCAGCGCCTACTTAGGAGGCGTAACCACGCCATTCGGTAAACAACTTCCATGGTGAATGCAAATCGTCCCAAATATGCATAGAACGTAAACAAGCTATTTTCAGCAATGTCGAATGAATGCAAGGCTAGTGTACGCTGGATGCATTCTCGTCGCTAGGGGGAGACATACAGAATGTGATTATCTGTCTGTTACTAAATATAGATACGCATCAATGGAGGGGATTTCCCTTTCGTAACGTGGCGTTGGTATGGTTAGATGACGAAATCGGGAATTTTGTCCCCGGTAATTAGTCGAAGGGACATAGATACGTACCAGGTATTCTAATGAAAGTTAAAGAGGCTGTGGAAACTACATTCATCATGATGATTAAGACATATCTATATTTCTTCCATCTTCATCTCAAGACATTACGAAGCAATTTCCATGTGACTCCCAATCTTAATTTAATGGTAGACATACAGGTACCGGTAGATGTACAAGTGAACTTAGCGTTCATTTGATACCATTGTGCTCTGTCGATATACACCGTATTCACAAACCTAACAGGGGTCAAATGTGATCTAAATCTGAAAAAAAAAAATGTATGCCCTAATTTACTTTCATTCCTTGTTAGCCTTGTTTTTTTTTTATCACTCAGAAAAAAAAAAGAAATAATGAAGCCATGTTAAAAATAAAAGCGCCATCACTGTTAAAATTGATAATACCCTTCGTTTTCACTTACGCATTGCGGAGGTATATCAAAGTATTGTCCAAATGCTAACGTTTTTAGCTCTGTATGAGTAAGATCGACACACACCCAGCTTGTTGGTAACAATTTGATACACCTCACAAATTGATGCGTATTTCAACGCCTGATCAACTTTCGATAATGCATTCCAATTCTATGAAAAACCTCGCTCTCTCTTTACAAGCACACACCTCTTTTTTTTTTAGTCAATGTGAAGTGTTCATAATATAGGTGATCAAACAAACCAAACAAATCTGACGCATGGCTACTCTAGGCTAGTGTCTTTCTACGTCAATAATAAACATAACTTAAATCATACACATCAAACAGTCAAATCCTAGGGAAGAATGAATATGAAAATTGTAGAAAGAACGACAGTAGTTATAAAGCTGATGCCCGACATGGAAGCAGTGGCGGATCCAGAGAGGGCGCATCGGGTGCCCCCCCCCCACTCTTTATTTGTTGTTAAAACAAAAGAAATAAAAAGAAAAAAATGAGATGATTCTTGGATCCGCCTCTGTGGAAGTCACACATAGATGTCTGCAAGCAATTTTCGGGGAAGGGAATATAAATGACAGTAGGACCTACTGTTCATGCCCAAGATAACCTTCAGGCCCATCGCTGTTTCATTTCTGACGTTCTGTACTGACACCTAACAAACGTAAGCAGAATCTATTGCAGCAAAAGTATAATAATAATATCCATTTCAAAGTATGATATTCATGTGACAAATTCCATAAAAAGGTGAGTTGTTGGGCGCTGCTTTCCTGTGCCCTAGAAATCAATAAAATAGGAGTAGTCTTGAAAGGCTTTCATATACTGGTAACCCTTTTTTTTTTCTCAACAAAAAAAACAAGAAAAGAAAAAAAAAAGAGAGGAGTAAACTACACCGTGGTTTTTGTTTGATAGCAATGCAGAACATTCTGAAAATGTCTGGAACAATCCAATATTCCACCATATTGAGCTAAATGACTCGATTGTTCGTGGTGTGTGCAAACTGTCACATTGCATCACATTCCAAGCACACCATTTCAGTTTACTCATTTCAATTCCGTGTTTGTTGCGAAAGTTATGCACTCATGCGTATAAGTAAAGTAGGTCGTATAATTTATTGTGCACGTCAGTGCAATGTTCAAGATTTATCATGGTGGGGGGGGGGGGGGGGGGCAATACCGGTTTGATGTCTTCACTCAGCAATTTTTAACACGCACAATCAATCTATTTCCTACGATAATACACAAGGCCTGTTATACGTCAGCGGGGAATAGAAACATGATACGAATGACACAAGAGGGCGTTAAACACATAAACTTAAAGCAGCCAGAGTGATATTGTACATGAATAGGCCTACTCAACGAGGTTTCTGAGTGGGCGGATGTTGGATGAGGGAGGTGGTAAAACTCGCGACTAGGTGCTGCCATTGTGCTGTGATTGACGCAATATGAAGAGCTTGGTCGCATAACGAGGTAACTACATTCTTGGCAATTTGGAAGGTTTGCCATTAAACATGCTAAAAACCAAAGTGAATAATTATTAACAAGTAAAAATAATATGGAGTACTCGCGGGGAATACAACTTTGGTCATAACTTCAAGCATATTCTTGGTTACCCACATAATCCACAGAGAAATTAATACATACGTCCATACACATAGGGTGCCTACAATTATATGAACATACATACATACATACAAACCTACATACACACATACATACACATTAGCAGGCTGCTTACAATCCTCACAGCATTTGAATTTTAATTTTCTTCCTCTATTATTATTATTATTTTTGTTGGGGGTGGGGGGAGGAGGGGAGCTCGAATATTGGACAATAATAATAGAAGCGATATTAGAAGCTGATTGGACATTGATGCCCTGGCTATTTGATCACCCCATTTTGTGTCACTTTAGCCTTTTCGTTTCTTCTCTTTTTTTTTTTTTTTTTTTTTTTTTGCTGATAATTCTTACTGAACCTAGGAAATAAAACTTTAACTAATCGTAACCCTATGGATTTAAATGAAGACTATAATGAACAGGGCCCCACACAGTGTCATTTGAACATTACTACATACGCTATATATATTTGCGAGTCTAAATTTTCGCAAATCAGGACTTCCCATACCTGCCAACATTTCAAGATGAAATATCTTACTTGTGGATTGCAAAAATCTTATTTTATATGCAAACGGAAGTTAAAAATCTTACTGTCGGTCAAATCTTCAGAAAATACACATGAAAGGTATACCGGTATCTAAATATTTTTTCAAAATCTTATTTCTCTGAGAGAAAATCTAATTTTGCTATTTTTTATGTAAAAAATCTCACTGAATCTGATAAAATGTTATCAGTTGGCAAGTATGACTTCCCGACAATTTCGTGAGTGGTTAAATTCGCGATCGTGGAGTCCTGCACTGCATTTTTGTGTGTCTTTAATTTCACGAATAGCAGCCGACTCGCAAAATTCGTGAAAATAAAAACCTCGCATAATATTCGGCGTATACAGTATATGGGTCTCTGCCCTTTTTCATTAACTCAAAAACATGAACCCTACAGCTCCTAAAAAAGAAAAAAAAAGTCAGTAGAAAAAAACAACAACAACAACAACAAAAAACAACGGATTGAGGATTTGAAGCCATGCCCTACAGAATACACACACCTCACTGGAACAATAGGTTTACAGACAAGACAGCTTGACACATTGCACTTGTAGTTTCTCAAAAAAATGATATTGCAATCTTTATTTCCACATGACATAATTTGTTAATATGCAATTTCTCACTTTTAAACACATCTACAATCACCAATCAGTCATGCATCAAAGATTGAGATTCAATAAATAATGACCAATTCATACAATACTGTAGCATAAAATTATTCCACGCCAACACACACCAATGTCGAAAGCAGTGTCACTGAGTGACACTTTCAAAGTTTCTTTGTGACAAGAAAAACTGTTGCGACAATGAAAACTGTTTGCGAACTTGATTGCATCTGTTTTACGAACCCTGACAAAACTTAAAATTAGCTACGTTAGCAAACATTCGTCGCTAATTGTACCAGCAGGTAGATTGGTAGGCTACACTGGAAATGAGGCAAGTATCTTTGTCAATGGCAGTCTCAAAACATTTCAGCCTTAACATGTTCTTATTCAGTAAACTGTCACACATAGAAAGGGGGCTCAAGCAAGCTGTGTCCTGTCATCCTTTGTTTGTTTGGGTTTACCCCTATTCCAGGGCCGGCAGAGCGTTTTCAAAAGTGTGGAGGCCTACTTTCATGAGCTAACAAGCCAAAAAAAAAAAAAAAAAAAAAAAAAAAGAAGGTCCTCAGCTCATCTCTCCCCTTCCATTTTCGGGTTTCTTCAGCTGACAAGCAAAAAAAAAAAATAAAAAAAAAAAATAAAAAAAAGGTCCTCATGGAAAAACGGCGCTCACACTTACAAGGTGTCTATCTATTCCTTATAGTGCCACTTATGTACATTGTATTTCTGGGTTAACAAAAGTGTGGGGGCCCGAGCCCCTACGTCCCCCACGGTTCCGCTGGTCATGCATTCAGCAAAGTAACTTTGAACATGATGGGGTGTTGTGCTCTAACAGCATAATCATGTGAACATGCATCACAAAACCAACAAAAAGTCGCATGCCCTGATTTTATGTGAGGACTCAGAATAGGTGAAATGGGTCAACCTAGTAGTCGATCTCCGTTTTTTTCTTTCTTTTTTTTTTTTTTACTGAAAAAGCAATTCTTCTATAAAATTGAAAAGTTTGGGATCAAGAAACACATGGAAAATTGTGTGGGTGTGCGTGTAGCAGTTTCTACAACACTTTTTGGTAGAACAGTACAATTAGGAATGTCTTTATAGAGGCCTCTTTTCATTTTTTAACTAGATATATCGCTACGGCTACTGATATGCCTCCGCCATAATGCATGGTTCTCCTAATAGGTCTATAGTACAATGTCTTGACAATGTGTGATGACAGTTTCACACAAATGGCAAATTAAAATGACAGGTTTGACACAAATGTGCTGAATGTTCACTTTCCTAGAACTAGGTTCAATTGGATGAATGATTAAAATGTCAGAGTGCAGGTATTTGGGGAACTGATGATTTTTACTTGACTTTTGACCCTTTTATAAGTTTATGCATTGAGTAATTTTCAAGGTATTGAGAAAAAGTATAATTTCAGTATCAAATGGGAAAATAGCATTATCTAAACCTGGCCTTTGACCTTTGACCTCACAGTTCCAAAGAGAATCACTGTTAGGTTGAACATGCATAAATATGTAAGTTTCATGATGATACCTTGAGTTACTTTCGAGATATGGAGGAAAAAGTGCAATTTACATGTAGCACTTTCACTTGACCTCTTACCTTTTGACCTTTGACCTTTTGGCAAGAAACTTCCCCAAAAATATATATTGGGTAATACATGCCATACATCAAGTTAAAAAAAAAACACCTTCAGGCATATCGCATTTTAAGGAAAGTAGTGATATTTTGAGGAGTTGACCTTGCCTTTGACCCCCCTGACCTTTGACCCATGACCCCCAACTTCCCTAGATAATCACTGCCCATCGGTACAAGCATATATACTAAGTTCCATGAAGATACCTTGAACCATTTGCGAGATATGGAGAAAAACATGAAATTTCATTTTTTTTTCACAAAATAACCTGTGACCTTTGACCTTTGACCCTGTGACCCTAAAATCCACACAAAGTATTATCCCCCAAGGATATACCCTCATACCAAGTTTGATGTAAAACCACCACATGGTTCTTGAGATATCGACAAAAACAAAACGGGACGGACGGACGTACGGACGGACGGACGACCCGAAAACATAATGCCTCCGGCCACTTCGTTGCGGAGGCATAAAAAGCCCTCTACACACTCCTCACTTTCAACTCTATCAAATTTTGAAAAGATGGTCCTAGTGCATTCAAAGGTAGTAAATGTGCTAGTTATGGAAATAATTTGCCTAGTAAGTGAAGAAAATGTCAGCTTAATCTGATGATCCCTTCATTGTGGTTGCTGCAAGAGTTCACATCCTGTCTTTTGTCCCACTAATTGCACAGAGCACAGCATAGTGAGATTAACCCGTTGAGGACGAGTCCCAAGTATACTCGGGCAAGTGTCTATGTGAAATGTATGTTGTAGCAAATTCAGCCTGTCCTCAGTGGGTTAAGTGCTTGAATTGACCCTAAACTGCACTGCACCGCACGCCCTTCGCACAATTACTTCCCACTCAGTGAGTGGCAAGATTTTCTTTATATATCTCTTCATTGTGCCCTTTGCACAATTACCCCCCACTCAGTGAGTGGCAAGATTTTCTTTATGTATCTCTTTACCTGGGGCCATCTTCCTCATCAAGCTTAGCTTATGATGATGGTCCCCTGCATTTCATTTTTATCATTTCCTATTGCTTCCTTTCATATATGATATTTGTTCTTTAAAAAAATAAAAAAAAAATGTATGTAAGATCCAAACGTTACGAATATTAGCTGTGTAAATGACTATGTAAGTATTTTGTTGATTTGTGGATTTGTATTGATTTTGAAATGCAGAAATAAAAACTGAACTGAAGTGAACTGAACTGAACTGAACTAAACTTCAGAGCCTCTTTTCTCAGTGCACACTTTTCCAAAACGTGTACTTTCCTTCCATTATTTGGGTAAGTTAGAAAAGTCCACTTATATTGGGATATACATTCAGTTTTTATCTTTAAATGGAAGCTGCTCTTCCAGAATCTGCCTTTCACTAAAAATTCATGTCTTGCAGCTTTTTGGTGGTTTTGTGATGGAGAGTGACATATATGCGTACAACGTGCATGACTTACACTAAAGTAATTATTTCAGACTGATTTTACAATGTAATGTCAGTCATTAAAACTAAGTTTTGAGTCAGACATTTTCCACTAACAAAAATCACCATGAAAACAACATGATAAGGAACAAAAAGATATCAGGACACACTACAGCACGCAAACAAATTACACATAGTACAAAAAGTCACACAGAGTTGTTGAAGATGATCTCAAAAAAAACATGATTTGTGCAAAACTTGCCCATAATGATAAGCTTGGATCTAATAAACAAAACAGGCTAGTAACTTGATTTTCACTAAATATGACCCTTCACCTCAAAGGCCTAATGAAGCTATGGCACGTTGGTTGTCTTAGTTTGATATGTTTGAATTCCCTTACTCCCTGCTTTTGATGTATGATCTTGATGTTTATGATCATTTTCCCCAAAGTTCTTTATGAGTTACTTGCACAGAAACTGAAAAAACCTGGCCACTAGTCAGACACATTACAGTAAATCAACCTAAAATGTTTATAGGCAGTACAGTGATTAGGCATATACTGTAAGCACTATGGGGCAGTTCAAGCACCATTGCTAAATACGGTATGTCATTAAAAATCCTGGCAATATTCAGCATCAAATAATACAAAGACCTTGCAATTAGCACAGGTACTAATTATCAGATACAACCCAAACTTTCACTTTTTTTTTTTAAAACAAACATCATGTTTGCTATCTTTCAAAGCACCATCTTCAGTAGCTTTCCAAACTTACATTTTGTGACTTGATGTGAGTAACGTGTTTATAGGTAACAAATTTTAGAGCAATCAGTTTGAGTTAAACCTGAATGCTTGTTATAATGAAAATGTAAAGACCATGATAATTACCTTGCTATACAGTGTATCAGGTTTCTCATCATATCAGGGTACAAGACATAGGATATATAAGGAGAAAATGTGTCACCTTATTAACCCTAAGTTAACCCAGGGATGGTACAGTATTGGTGGAGAAGAGAATTGGGCTTTTAACTTTTTGTGAGATACCAAGAAAATACTTATGAATTCAAAGTTTATTGGATGAAAATCGGGTTTGGAATGACTGAAACATCCAAAAACAAAGTAAAACAAAGTGATCATAGTAAAATGTGGGTCCCACACTTGATTAGAATTGCTCTTTTTGGATATCTCAGCCATTTGAAAAACAATTTTCATCAAATAAACGTTGAATTCCTCATAGAATTACATGCTCTTTCATATTTCAGAAGAGGTTTCTCATTATCTCACAAAAAAAAAAAAATGTTAGAAACCTGAAATTACGTCTCAACCAAGACTATACGATCCCTTTAACCCTAACTAGGCCGGGCTATCTAGGTACACTGTAGATGACAGAGCTGGAGGGGGGGGGGGGGGGGATCTCCAGCCCCCTATATTATTTGCTATATTAGTACCACATGATCTTCTCCATCATTTTGGCACAACGTAAGGATTGGCATTCATCACACAACTTCTCAAAACAACACCTGGGCTCCAAGCAAACCTTCAGACACTTGAAGCAGAATTATCAATTCTACCAATCAAGCACCATATTTTCAAACGTTACATAAACAAATATTTGGAGGACCAACAATGCATTCAATCAGACCCGACTATCCACTTGGAATGGCACTGGTACTGAACATGAACACACACCAATGAACAAAACAGGTGGTTCCTGCAGAGGCTGTTTTCCAAAAGCCTACTTTGGTCTGCCCTCACTGCACTCACCATTGTTTTGTCTTGTTTTGTTTTGTTTTGTGTTGTTCTTAAATTTTGCTATTGGTTCTATTGTGTCATAATCATTATTATCACTATTACCACCATGATAAACTCCATCATTATGTTTATCATTATACTGTCTTTGCCGTACATTTTGCAGGGTTTTTCCTTTCACAAACTACTGTATAAGCCATCTATTTCGCGAGTCAAAATTTTCGTGTATTGGGAATTCCTGATGATTTCAAGAGTGGTTAAATTCGCGATTTTTGAGTCCTGTACTGAACGGAGAAATGTACAAGCGTACGTCACATTCACATCGGGATGAGAGTCAATATTTTAATTTCGCGAATAGCACCTGACTTGCAAAATTCGTGAAATTAAAAACCTCGCGAAATATTCGGCGTATACAGTACTTGTTTACAGCACTATTTGCAAATTTAACAACACGCAAAGAGATTAATGAATGAGATGCGCACTTGTACTTGTATTTTATAATGTACAGTATATGAACAAGGGGGTGATATTACGGTACTCCTCAATTGTGAATTTCACTAACGTAATCATACAAAGAACTTTACTCATAAAGTCCTAATTCGTGAAAGACTTGGGCTCGCTAAATATATAGCACATACAGTACCTGCTTATCAACATGCCACAGAGTACATTGTATCAAGATTACATTGTATCCCCCTGAATACAATGTTCCCCTTACAGACATCAATATAAAAATGCCGCATGCTCTGATTTCTTCACAGAGGAGAGATTGCATTGCTTTCCATCTTCATCAACATCATGGGAATATGACAAGACACACATTGTGAAAAGAGGCTTCTGCCTTTTTTGGAAGATATGTTTGGTTGCAGAAGAGCAATATTCGACTGTGCATGACAACCAAACTGGAATTTGCGACCAATTTTCCCTGGAACAACTCGTGCTGCACAAGATATATGTTGTTGGAAGGATGGCAAGAAACACTGGGGATAGAGAGCCCTCTATTGGCAGACTTTCAGAGAGCTGTGAAGCCTCTCGACAAGTTTGTCATGGCCTCTACTGCCATCGCCATTCGGTCATCCTCCAGACTAGGAAAGAGATTCCTTAGTCGCTCGTCCTCACTGATCGTCGGGAGAACATTCTCAGACTCGAAGCGCGCCTTCTTTGGGGTTGGCTCCCCGCCGCTTTCACGGTCCGACACTTCGTCAATGCTCTGCATCTGCTCGATCGGGAATGCGCGGCCTGGCGCCATTTCCGGAGATGTGTCGTGGACCTCTTCTTGGGCATGTCTGTGGGAGATGGGCTGACCGCCACTTTCTAAAACAACTGTTCCGGTTTGGTAACCCGGACTGTTCGTGACAGCATTATCGTCAACTGTCGTGCCCCCAGCTACCGCACTGTCCACATGGCTTGGTGGGATGGCTTGCGAGCTTCTCTCTTTGTTCATGTACACAATCTCGTATACCTCCTCCATTGGCAGCACGCCATCCTGTCCTTCGACGCCACGCTCGAGTCTCTTGTGCCGGACGTTACCGGTGCAGTTGACGACATAGATGCGCCCCTGTTCGTCCTGTAGATACTGAAGTTCGTATGGCACATTGTCCGAGTTTGGCACTGATGGGGTGGTAGAATCTTCAGCAGTCAACTGGAATAATGAAAGGTGTGGCACAATAACATGAAAATCTTCACTCCCAAAATCAAATCTTGATAAACTGATGATTTTTATGGGAACAAACATTTTGGCAATAGCATCTGCAATAATTGCATCAAAATTGAAATGAAAACAATTACCACCGTAGCATTATCCACAACAATATCAAACAATAATACCCATTAATCATGATTCAATGATAACTTCACTATGATGAGGTAAGATATTACTACACCCTGTAATGATAGAAGGATACCATAGAGTGGCAAGGCTGGCCCGGCTTGGATACATTCATGAATTCCTGTAATGAACTGTGTACAGCCTCATCACCAATCTGTATGTAAGTACACACACGGCCAAAGAATCTCGACAGGATTAGACTGATACTGGTGAGCATACACTCCGATGCACGACTTGTGGTTTTTTAACAAACCCTGGTGGGCAGTGGATGAAGATCGATGCAGTGTGGTCACCCACGCATCCCCACCTTACCAGGTCCTTTAACTCTTAATGTGCCATGGTGGAAACCCCCTGTGTGCCACGTTATTCTGCGACACAAAGGTAGTTATGCTTTGAGAAAGAATTATGTTTTTCCCATTTATATAACTTCTACAAATTTCTGTTAAGCTGGACATAATAGTGAGCAAGGTTGAAGAGGAATGCCAAACTTTGCTTTCATATAAATTGTATGACAAATCTATTTCTTTTAATTTTCTTAATGACCAGTTGCTACACTACTGTAAAGACATGACTTTTGCACATAAAACCGTGACAGAAACTTAGAATTTACATGCAAATTTAGTTGGAAACACCGCTTGATAGTCAATCACCATATAGAATGCAAGCTGTATGTGAAAGGAACAAAAGCGTGAGAAAAGCTTTCATTGTACCGCAGGATAAGGCGATTTATCGATCGGTTTAAGCGGATTAGTGCGTTTGAGCAGAATATGCGAAGTTGGCACGCCGTCGACTGAGTAGGACGTGCGAACGTGACACATAAAGAGTTAAATAACCCGTTGAGGAGTCGTCCCGAGTATACTCGGCAAGGGATCTACGGGAAATGCGTACTGTAGCAAAATCAGCCTGTCCTCAATGGGTTAAAAAACACTTAGTATACTACATGTCCCACACAAGTATTACCTTTGAGGGTTGATCGAGCCCCTGCTTGTCAATCTCAGTGGATGACTCTGCCCCCTTTGCTTGGTGCTGCTGCTGTTGCTGTTGCTGTTGTTGCTGCTGTTGTTGTTGCTGCTGTTGCTGCTGCTGTTGCTGTGTTGCCCCACCCCCATCCTCCTCCGGTACCGTGGGGAGCTGCTGGGGGGAGTTGGGGTTCTCCTGCAGGATCTGCTGGGTGAGCTCGATGCTCTCATAGCGCACCGTCTGGAGCCGAAGGTAGCCATCCTCATGTTCCTTGTATCTGATGGAAGCAGTCAGGCAGGAGGGGTGAATTCAAAATTAACAAGATTTACACACATAGAATAATTTTTCCACAGTGACATTTGGTGACTTTTCACTATCCTCCCTAGCAAACTTTGATTTCCATGAATTCTTTGTAAAAGACTGGATTGGATCAAGTCATCCCTCAACTTTGAACACAGGCACACCATAGGACATTGACGATTTGTCCAGGTTCCCGCCATCAGATAAAAACATAAACAATGACAGAAAATAATCAGTGTTAATACATGCCTCAGTGGTCCATAAATCAATGACTTTTAATAATTTGTTTTTAATAATCTTCATATCCATCACTGTACAAACTATTCATTACTTATAAAAAAATAAGATGTACTCATATTAAAAACTATGTGTTACGAACAGATTCTTGTTTGGTTGTTGTACTTTTTTTTTGGGGGGGGGGGGGAGGGTGGAGAAACACACTAAAAGAAGATATAATGATAACATTAAAAACACAGATTGGACATAGTGCAGAGCTGCCAACATTTGGAAGCACAAATTAGTACTCAGCAGCTCCAAAATTCGTATTTTTCCACCAGAATTCGTATTTTTTCAATCTCCCTCTTTTTGCTATTTTGAATTAAACTCGTCGACTTATGAGGCCTACAGGCTCTAAACATAACGTTATGACACATACCGAAGCATCGAGCTGGTCACCAGCACGATAAAGATGCCAAACTACGCAATGTTCAGCGTTGATTGATTGCTTTCTCCCAATGAATGTGTACAAGTGCAAGTACACCTGTATGTAACTCCAAAAACTTGCTGGGTTGATTATGGAAGCTTCCACTATCTAGCAAGGGGCGGGAAATGCTTTCATCTTCTCAAGAGAGCTTCTGTGTGAGCGGATGCAAAATTCTGTTCTGTGTTTCCAATTATTGTTTACTATTAAAACATAATCATGCGTTGTTTTCAGGCTTTTTTCTTTTTATTGGATTTTAAACATCAGTATTTTCCGAAGTATTCCAATTCCTTTTCCCCTGACTGGAATCGGAAAGTCTGCTATAACGATGATCGCAAAATGCCGCGCTGTGTGTGGAAGCGCCGATGTGCAAACACGTGGCTTCACTTTCAAGTTTAAAGGAATGCGTCATGTGCTCCTGCCTAAGAGGTTACTGCAAGTTCGATAGATCGAATGCGCCATAGCTGAGCTGAGCTGAATGGCTTGTTTACGGTAAACATGCAGTTTACATTCAATACGAAGAAATCATTACGTCTTTCACGAGGGAAAAACACAAAACAAACAAACAAACAAACAAACAAACAAAATACACCCACGAACGAATGTTGATAGCCATAACTTTGAAAAGTAATAAGCAGTTTTGATGAGCGTGAACTGAAATTAATTGTCATAACACGTTGTATTTTGCTGTCTAACCAGGTGATGACTGCATCTCATTGGACCTACTCGTAGTGAATTTGTCTGGGCATACGAGACCTTTCATGTATTTCTGTGATTGCATTTTTAATTGACTGAATAATCAATCCTTTTATGATTGTTCAGGGAACATTAGTTATTCGATCAAGTACACTATAATCGACTGTTCGATGTTTCCTACTCTGCGCCAAAAGAAAGGCTATAGAAATAGAATCATGATATCTTTGCAATGATTCCTTTAATTCAACTAATGAGCTGGGTTCTTCGATCGATATTTCCAGGATATTTACACGCTGTTTATTCCAGTGCGCGCATTCTTTCGTCTGGCACGCACCTGGGTGTGGCACCTGCTTTTGTGGAAATTTCCACAAGGGAGAGGGGTGGGGTGTCAAGTTTCTTCGAGCCGAAGAGACTGCATACACAATCTCTTCGCTTTTATTTGTCATTCGTGTTTTCCCCTTATTCTTTACTGATATTGAACATTTAGATTTAACTTTACGAAGGTTGCTATAGCACGTGGTTCTTTTTGTTGTGAGGTGTATGTAATTTCTTTTTTTTTATCATTCTTGAGAGGGGAAAGAAGAGTAAGGGGAAAGAAGAGTAAGAGGGGAAAGGGAAATAAAACAAACGTCACGTACGCTCAGCATTCACAGGAAGATGTCTTTTTACACCAGTCACCAGCATAGTTATCACCATCAGACATCAGATCATTTTAGCCTTTTCCTATCAACATTAAGAAACACGCATAATCCCTCGAGATAAATACCTAGGAAAATAAATAACAAATACAAGGTATCAACACCTCCCAACAACACAAACATTTGGAAAATACAACCATGGACCCTACATGTAGGGTCCATGATACAACAAACAGCACATCGAAGCGGCTGGGATCAAACTCCGTCGCTTCGATTCGAAAAAGTATTGCAGCGAAGCGGAGAAATCGCCGTTACGAAAATAACAGTGCGAGACACTTCAGAGAATTACGTTTAAATACTTCAAAGTATAAAGGGAACGGATAAAGTGATATAAAATGGAAATCGTACCAAACGAGGTGTGAGAAACGACAGAAATAAAACGAAAGCTACGCGAAAATAAATACACAGTGGAAACTTGGTATTGCGACGAGATCCTTGGGATCAAGTCAATTAACGATACAAAACAAAGGAAATTAATTCATTTTGACCGGAAAACTGTTTGTTATAAGTATTCTGTTATATGAGATCTCCTTTAATAGGCCTAGAAATACGAGTTTCCACGATACTCGGGAAAGAAAGTTCGAACGCTTTTCACCTGCACACATCAATACACGAACAGAAACTCACCTCTTCCTTGCAGAAAATGATGCAATAACGTTATCAAAAAAACACACAACACTCTAAAATCATTTCGTACTTGGGAGGCAAGGAACAAGCGGATGAAGAAGAAGAGAAAAAGAAGCAGACATTGCACAACGGAACGCTTTCTACCCCGCCTCAAAACGAAATAGGGTACTGTAGTGGCAGCTTGCTACAGTGTGTAGCTACTGCAGTATACTCACGCTCCCCAGCCGGCCACACATACATGTCATGGGGATACCACGGCGATCCATGTAAACATCCAGTGACCGTAGGCGGCAGGGATTCACGCGCGCGAAGTTCTGTTCGGTGTACACAGTACGCAAGCAGCGATATGCGTGTGCGCACACTTTTCTATTCAGCGCTTTCCACATACTGTGCGTACGCGTTGCATCGATATCTCAGCTGAGTACAGATAACATGGCACATGCGACGTGCGTTTGCCATTTTTTTTACCCATTATTTTTTCCCACTGTGAATTCGTACTTTCTAAGGACGTTTTCGTATTTTCGTATTCCCTTCGATTTTTCGTAACAAATACGAATTTTTCGGAACGGTTGGCAGCTCTGATAGTGGCTCCAAAATCTCAACAGTAGAGCAGCAAAGAACAATTCTATATCAAGTTAACCCTAAAAAGACTGGGCTATTTTGGTAGCTCGAAAGACTGGGGGGGGGGCCTAAAGGGCCCCCCCTTAAGATCTCGGCCGTGGATCGCGCGATCGCCGCGAAAATTTGCACAATGGTAGTGTGCGATGTAATCTACAAGATCGTATATTCAAATTTTACAAAATAGTCTTCTTTTATTTTATTTTGATTAATTATACTAATTTATGCGAGAAATCAGACTCTTTGATCTAAATCAGTAAATAAAGCTCCAAAAGTGCTCATTTTTGGTCTAATTATTCTTAGTGGCATTCTTAGCAAATGTACTTGAAAAAAAATTCGGTATCAAAATTAATTTCTTATCTATTTTATTGTTTTATGAATTTCTTATGTATTTCTTTGTTTTTTCGACCTTTTGTTTTTGTTGTTTTTTTAACAAAATTTGTGGCAGACACTTTTTGAAGCATAATACTCCTAAAACAAATTAATTTTAGCCATTGAGAGTAAAAATAAGCATATTTATATGAGCCATGTGAAAAAACTCAATATGCATTGACTTAGTACACAAAATCGCATTTTGAGCCATTTTCGGCCTCACGTGCATGTACAAAAAGTTATGTAACTTCAGAACCGTACCCCCGGGCGTCACAAATTTGGTGTCAAAATGTGCGGGAAACTCGAAAGAAAAAAGTCATAGAGCATCGCGGCGAGAGCATTGCGTGTTGCAGAGTAATCGCGCGAAATGTCGAGGGGGGGGCCTTTTAGGCCCCCCCCCCAGTCTTTTTAGGGTTAAGGGCTTCAGTCACACAAGTGTGTTTCTGTGTTGGATCCCTTGGCCAGCTGAGTGCAGGTACTGCTGTGCTTGTAAACAGACCTGAATCGCACATGACCCGAGGGCCACTTGAAGCGGTGCTTGTCCTTGAGGTGCTTGGTCAGGTTGTTTCCTCGCGCAAACTTCTTGTCGCAGACGTGGCACATGTAGCGCTGCACCTCCATCTCCTGTGATGGGTCAGAGGTCAAAGGTCACACTACAAGCAAGCTGCAAACTTTGAGTAAAGGAGTGCGTGTCAAATAGAGATTGTTTGCAAAATATTGCTATAAAAAGAAATCTCACTGTTTTCCTGTTCTGTCTATGACAGTTAAGTTTTCTTTTTTTCTTCAAATACAAGAAAAAGAAGTAATTACTAGTTGTAAAACAAGGACATTTTGATGAACAGAAAAATGATCATTAGTGACCCTGCACCACAAAACCAACAAGAAGTTGCCAGACATGGATTTTCAGTTAGGGGCAAATTTTGGAAAAGCAGACTCTAAGCTTTAAATTGATGTATAACTCGTTTCAAATGGACTCTCCTATCCTATCTAAATACTGGAAAGAAAATACACACTCTGGAAAAGTGTGAACTGAGGTCTATTCAAGCCCCAGCTGTGCAAGCTGTGTGATGAAAGAGACAAAAGACAGGATGTAAACCACGGTAGCATTAACAATGAAGGGATTATCAGATCGAGCTGAAATTGAGCATGCTCTATTTAACACCTTCTGCCTATGATCAATGTAAACTTTCAAAGAAGTAGCACTATCCTTTCAAAAGTTATTAGAGTTGAAAGTAAAGAGTGTGCAAAGGATTTTCAAGAAATGAAAAGGGGCCTCTACGACACACCTGATCACATCACTCTACCAAAAAAAGGGGGTTGTAGAAAAACTGCTGAAAACCCACTTTCCCATTCATTTTTATGATCCTAAACTCAAGAATAATGTAGAAGAATAGCTCTTTCATGAAATATGTAAATTGACAGGGTTTACCCGTTTCACCTTTCTTGAGCCCTCATGTAAAATCAAGGGGTGCGACTTTCTGTTGGTTTTGTGATGCATGGTCACATATGTATTATTATCAATGACCATGTTCACATTTCTTTTGCACAAGAGGAGCGAGCATACTTTACCCTTCTATCAATTTGAGAGTAGATTAGTAGATAAATGTCAAACACAATTCAAGGAACTTTCCGGACATTTCAAATTTCAATATACTCATCGGGAAGCAGCTTTATCTCCCAGCTAGGTATCAAAATTGAACGTTGACTCACTTATTTTGAAAGACAATCTCACATTGAGATATCATGATAATTTTAAATCATTGAGGATTGAGGACGGACTGATTTTGCCACAACACGCATTTCCCATAGACACCTGTTTGAGTATACTCGGGACTCGTCCTCAATGGGTTAAAAATGATAGGCTAGCAAACAGGGTCAATTCAAACGAAACATCATATGTGACCCTGCATCACAAAGCCAACACAAAGTCGCCAGACATGGATTTTTAGTTAAGAGCAGATTCTGAAAGAGTATATTTTAAGTTTTAAAATGAAGTATAACTCAATTCAAATGGACTCTCGTAACGTATCCTAATACTGGAAAGAAAGCACACACTCTGGAAAATGTGAACTGAGAAAAGGGACAGAGAAGTATAGCATCTATTCAAGTGCTTTAGCTTTACCAAGCCGTGCTAGCTGTATGATGAATGGAACAAAAAACAGGATGTTGACCACTGGATCAACAACAAAGAGAGGATTATCAGATTAAGCTGAAATTGAGCATGCTTTATCAACATATTCTGTGAATGACCAATGCCAACATCATTCTTTCTAAAGTTATTGGAGTTGGAAGTGAGGAGTATGGACAGGGTTTTTTAAGAAATGAAAAGAGGACTCTATGAGAAACACCTTATCACACTATTCTACTAAAAAGTGTTCCAGAAAAACTGCTAAAAGCACAATTTCCTTTTCGTTTTATGATCCCAAACTTTAGTATAATGTAGAAGAAGACTTGCTCTTTCAGAAAATATGAAAAACTCAAGATTGGCTGGGTTGACCAATTTCACCTATTTTCAGTCCTAACACAAAATCAGTGCGTGCGATTTTTGGTTGGTTTTGTGATGTACGGTCACATTTGTACAAGCAAATTAAGAACATACACAAAGACCGCACTGGTTGACATGCGACTCTCTAATGGAAGAGTTACACATGTATCTGACAATAGAATATCACAGACATTATGCATCCTACCCAAAACAGATGAAATTCCTTGATTTCTTATTACCACTGTCTGACTACTTCAGACCTCTTCAGCTACATCTTAATTGTACTCAAAGTGTACAAAATGGTATAAAGATAAGGGGGTTTGGACATTTGGTTTTCTAGAACTATTACTAGTAGTTTTTTACATATCTGTAATTCAATTTACAATTGCACCCATAACTTCCGTATTTCAGGCTATGTAAATCTTGCTTAATGACTTCTGTGGGGTTCCCCCCCCCCCCCCAGAAAAAAAAAAAGGAGTGCAGTTAAAGTGGATGTTTCCTGTGACTAATTTTTCGCGCTCGGCCACGTAAGAAGAGTTTTGTGTGGTTTTAATTCCGCGGAATCAAGACATCAACTCCTGAAACTTATGGCAAGTAAAAATATCCGCATGCTTTTTTCACACAATTTTTTAGTTGCGCGAAATGCATACAAAATTTCGATACCATGAAAATTTCCACTATTACAGTAGTGTGGTGACTTCTTACTGCATGGCGAAGTCTGAAGTGCGCCCTCAAGGCACTCAGCGACTTAGTGACGAACTGGCAGTCTTCGACATCACACTGGTAGGCGTCCTCTGCGTTGTGGCTCTCGAGATGGCGCCGCATGTCCGTTCGTGTCTTCGCTCTGCAAAGAAGTTTGCCACAGCAGGTTGGGCACTCAGTGGCATTTTTAAAGGATTATGCATTATACCGTATGTCCCAGAAAAAAATTACAACGGGACCCTCTGCAATGATAACTTTAAAAATAGTGAATCAATCCAAATACAATTTCAGGGTACGAATCTATAACTCATTGCCCACATCTTACAGAAAACCCCATTCGATTTGCTTCAGTGGTCAAAGAAAAATGAGGAATTTTGTAGAGCATGTCAGGAATCTCTTCCCTCCAAGTTCTGTCTATTGTGTTCACACACAAGAGCATCGAAGTGCTGAACTTGGAATAATCAGACTCATAACATGCTCTACATTAATCCACATTTCTCTGTGACCGATTAACCAAACTGAATGGGGCTTTCTGCAAAATAGAGTTAAGATGTTATATTTTAAGACCCTGAAGTAGCATTTAGACAGTTTAATCATATTGGGTGTTATCAATGCAAAAATCTGATTGTATTTGGGGGGGGGGGGGGGGGACATACTGTACTGCATCAAGCATTACTACGACCTTTCTATCATTTTTTTTTTCTTCTTCTTCTTCTTTTTTGAAGAGGTATACGTGTAGGTATCAACCTCTTTATCAATTTTTCAATGGCAACAGAAACCTTGATGGGAGGAGTTGTACTTGCATGTCAATGCAATAGTGTATATTAAAACCTAAACTTTTTCTACCATTATCTTCTTCACTTTTTTTCCAAGAAGTATACATGTAGCTATCAACTTTTGAATATCAATTTTTCAGTGGTAACAGAAACCTTGATGGGACTACTTGCATGTTAATGTAATAAAGTATAACAAAACCAAAAACTTTATGCATTATGCAATATACCCATGAAACTTGCAGTAAAGGGGGAGACTGACCATTTTTTTTTTCGTACATACATTTTTATTTATTTATTTTTTTGAGGAGGGTGTATACCTGTAGATGTCGCAACAAACACACCCAATTTTCAATGGAACAGACCAACTTTCAACATGCATTACACTGTTACTCTTGGGCTATGCCAATCAGAAATAGGTGGGTATGGCTTAGACTCTTACCTGTGTGGGCAGAGCTCACAAGAAAAAGGCCGGTCAGCTGAGTGCCTCCACTGGATGTGCTTCTTCAACACAGAGGGCGCCGGACACGTCATGTCGCAGAATGGGCACTTGTAGTGATTCACTGTGTTGAAGAAGATAAACAAATTAAGGAATGATATGTATAGATAAAATGGTGCTTTTCCAGTAAAAAAAGCCAGAGGCATTACAGACTGATATAGACCAAGTAGTCTTTCCATTTCTGAATTTAGTGCCTTGCATTCACAAGCACTGAGAAGAGTCCATATGCGACCCTGCATCACAAAACCAACAAAAAGTCGCCAGACATGCATTTTTAGTTAAGTGCAGATTATGAAAGAGCAGACTGTAAGCTTAAAAATGATGTATGACTCAATAAGGAGCACTGTAACCAGACATTACCTGCTCACTACCTATAGAGGGCGACATACAAAATTTTTGTAAACACAAGGAGCATTAACTGCCATTACTACAATGGGCAAGATCACTGGCCAAGATTGACACAACACCGAGTATACAGTCCTAACCTGTTTGACGTGACCAGAGTTTGCCAGATGCAGAGGCACAAGCAGAGAATACTGAATAAATAATTGAATCTGCCTTCTAGCAATAATAAGTATGTAACCTCTTGGTGGCCATCTTAGTAATTGTGGACTTCACTCCGCATGCTTGGTGCATGTATGCACACCTACATGTAAACTACACGCAGCATGAACCCCCTCATTTGTTGGCCACATTTGCCAACGATAATCTTTCAACAACAAAAAAAGAATACACATACATACATATAAATATATATACACCTGTACATTTTTTTGATTTTTTTTTTTTATGAAGGCATCTTGGATCCAGATGGTCACGGGGATCACTACTAAAATTTAATCATCTATTCCTTTCCTGCAAATTTCATTCAAATCCATTCACAACTTTTTAAGCTATTCTACAAACAGACAGACAGACAAACCAGCGCAGTGAAAAACACAACCTTGGAGGTAAATATTGTTATAAAACAAATAGTGCACACATAACACTCACCGTGATGCCTCATATGATCCCTGAGGAGCCTCTCCGAGGCAAAGACTTTGGAGCAATGCGAGCACTGGTAGTTGGGCTCTGTGATACCAAGAGAGGGAGACATACACACTCAAAATCACAAATGACAGACAGTGGTATCTTGGGAGTTTTGTTGGGAGACTGCATAGGGGGAACCTTTTGAGGGGAGACTGCATTGAGGGAACTTTGTTCCTCGCTGAATGTACAAAGAAGCGACATGACTGCGAGCGTGTTGAGCGGGCTCTCACTGTGAGTTCTTGCGGAAACTAAAAAAAATAGAATAAAAGATTCAATGACATTTGCTCCTGCAACAATTGTTCCCATGAAATATCTGCATGCTAGGCCATATCTCACTTCCACACATAAATGTAACCCTTACCCTAATCCTAATCCTCACATCAAACTACACCTAAAACCCTACAGCGTATCAAAACCACAATCCTATCCGTAAGTCCCTGGAGAAAAAGAGATTGGAGCAATAGTCGCATCATGTATATAACATGATGAAATAAAGGGCACTTTTAATATCTAAAATATAATATGCATTCTTTGTCAGACTTTCAACAAACATTTTTTTTTTTGGATGAAATGACATCTTTGTTGTTTTCTTTTGCATATTTGCAACTTTTTTAAATCCATTTAGATTATTAAATTACAGTTTTAGAGGACAATGTTGTTGTTGTTTTAAAGAAAGAAAGAAGAGAGAGAGAAAAATTGGGGCCCTATAGAGGACAAGTCCACCTTCGTATACATGTGGATTGAACGGATTGTCCAATTTTCCCCAAACTTTCACTGATGTGTTGTACAAATATTGCTACATCAACTCAATCCAGGCAAACTAGTGTCAGTAACACAACCCAATTGGAGAAATAAACAGTGTTTTAATCTTAATGATCTGACGGGTTGACTGACATTCACAAAATGAACCATCAAATTTCATTTATTTCTTAACACAACAAATGCACCATACAATCTGCACATGGAAAGATTTACGGTAATATTACATTTCTCAATCTGTCACTGCGATTCTCAAATCACAAAATTCCATTGTCTCTTGGGTTTCAAGTCACGAAATATCATACCCGGGGAATATGAATACAAACCACAGACCTCCCAACCTGTCTGACTGAACTCGTTGAAGACGAGTCACGAGAATACTTGGGCAGGTGTCTATGGGAAATGCGTGTTATAACAAGATCAGTCTGCCCTCAAAGAGTTAACAATAAGGGATGATCTGGCCCAAAAGAAGAAAAAGAAGAGCAACTCCCAAATGAGTGTGCAGTAAAATCACCAAGAGAAATAAGAAACATCTATCAACAGCTGGGAATGGTAAAAATTCAGATTCATCCCTCCAAATTCAGAATGGTTGGGAGATATGCAAGTCATACACAGTCACATACTACAAAGTTGGCATGATGGCACACAGTCAACACTATTGAATATGAAAGCTGTTATTTTTGCAAAGGGTTTAATTTTTGCAAATTTCACCAATTGCTGTTGGACCTCGATTTAAACACGCAAAAATGTCGCCATGTGCTAGGGTAATAGTGCACTTGCGATAGCCTCGGTGTCAATTCGCAAAAATGTCTGTCACCTCCTCATTTGCGAAAATATCTGTAAGCGAAAATACCAACTGCAGCCTGCCCTGCCCATAACCACGCCCACTCATTGCCCCACTCGCTGTCCCCGCCCACTTTACCGTCAAGGATGCCCTGCCGTCGGATGTGGTCGAAGAACTTGGTCCTGTTGCTGAAGAGCCCGCCGCACTGGGAGCACCCGAAGCGCTTTTCCTGGGAGTGGCAACGAAGGTGTTCCCTCAGCTTGTATATATTTTTCGTCTTCGAGTGGCAATCTGGAATACAAACATAACACAAACAAAACTCGAAAAGCACTCAAAGAGCAGACTTCCACTGAACAGCTCATTTCCACCAATACACGCATGCTGAAAATGTCAAATTTTCCCAGTAGAATCCTTTTGTTTGCATCATCAGTTTCCAGCAGCACAGCGCTCCTCTGGAACAGAGCGCACACTGTAGTGTGCGAATGGAAAAATTAGAATGTGCAGTCTGAGCTCCAAGTTCATTGACCCTATGTGACAAAAGATAAAAAATCTGTCAAAAGTTCATAAAAATTCAATGATCACAACAAAAATCTAATCATCTGTTCCTTGTGTCATTATCACCTTTTCTTGCAAGTTTCATTCAGATTTGTTGACAAATTTTTGAGCTATTTTACAAACAGACAAACGAACCAACACCGATAAAAACACAACCTCCTCCCTTGGCAGAGGTAATACAGTGCACTCCCGTAATAACGAACACGGTTAGTGTAAAAGAGGAAATTTTCGCGGTGTGGAAATTTTCGCGCATTTCGCGCAACTAGACGCTAGCGTAAAAATAAAAGCATGCAAATATTTTTGCATGCCATATGTTCAAATAATTTGTGCTCTGACTCTGTGGAATTAAAAACATGCAAAATCCATCTTACCCAGCTGAGCGTGAAAAATTACTCGCGTGAAAATATCCATTTTAACAGTATAACGAAATTCCAGTTGCAACGAAATAAAAATTCAGGCGGCAACATTACAGGTTCTTTGTTTTCTACTGTTTATTTGTTTGGTTCTAACGAAATTTGGATGTAATGAAAGAAACTGCCGGTCCCGAGGACTTCGTTATAATGGGAGTCCACTGTAGTATGCATGATGATACAACCCCTAAAATGATTCTGGCCATCCAACTAGTCACTTGTCCGTCACGTGATCAAATTAAAGCATCATTGCATGCTGTCACTGTTAAAGGGGAAAGCTAGTAACTGATCAGTGGGAATCAGTGGAAATGCTGGAAGATGATTATTCCAATCCTTATGGGATTCATTCAAGAGTTCATTGTATATCTATTGTTGTGTGAAAATGATTTGCTTCAGAACGGTCTCATATTCAAGTAATGTGCAAATTAATGCTCCGTCACTGACCAGGGACGCTAACCTGGAAGCAATTTGTACCGTATGTCCAAAATAAAGAATAAAGAATAAAAAAAATAAAAAAATAACAACAGTAACCTCCGCAACGACAACTTCAGAAATAGTGAGTCATGGGGGGGGGGGGGGGGGGGTATACAATTTTAGGATATGAAACTATAACTCATTGCTCACTTCTTACAGAAAACCACATTCGATTTGCTTCGGTGGTCAAAGAGAAATGAGGATCTTTATAAAGCACGTCACGAATCCCTTCCGTCCAAGTTCTGTCCATTGTGTTCTCACTTTAATGTGCAGTTCCAAGAGCATCCAAGTGCTAAACTTGGGAGAAACAGACCCATGACATGTTTGACAAAGATCCACATTTCTCTGTGACCACTTAACCAAATTGAATGGGGTTTCCTGCAAATAAAGGTGAGATGTTAAAAGATATTCTCAGACCCTGCAATAGCATTCATGAAATTTAATCACATTAAAAGTTATCAATGAGGAAATGCGTTGTAATTTTTGGGGGGACATACTGCAAAGGTAATTTTGTACATTGCATGGCTAACGTCACTGATTTACATTGCATACTGTGTTAGGATCATGACTATCCCATAGTTATTTCAACTGATCACTTTTGCAAACACTGTGCCACAATAAAATTGTACAACCATTCTCCTTACACATAAATTTTGTTGCCATTCTGTACTATATATTCAACAATCAGTGTGGACCACAAACAAAACAAATAGTGTATTGTCTTTACTCGAGCAATGGAACAAGACTTTGCACTCATGACTATTCACTATTTGTGTGTTAGATAAACATGCACATATACATTTTTTAAATAATTCCCATACATGTAAAGATAAGTATACAAGCATTAATTCTCTGAGAGAATTGTATCGTGCAAATGCATTGCAAGCCATGATGCACTGTGTAATATCTGTACTATAAAACCTGTTAAACAGGACTGAGCAGAGCTGGTACAAATAAATTCCGAAAGTATACTGCAGCCATGTTTGAGATACTATGTCACAAATGCTGCAGAACCTCACCTTTCATCTGAGGTACATTTCACTTTTTTGATTTGTTTTAAATACTCCCAAAACATCAGCAATCAACTTCCAGTGACTTGGGATACCACATGAGATCTACAGAATGTAATGGCCAATTACATGATGCGACAAAATACTTCTACAATACCTGTCCACTGGCATGCGTAAATGCCCTTGCTGCTTTCCGCCATTTTGCCGTGCATCTCCACATGGCAGTAGAAGTAGTCCGGATTGTTGGAGATAAACTGGATCGCAGAAGGTTGGATGAAAAATATATGATAGAAAGAAAGACACTTAAATAAAGTGAATTACATTTGGAGGTTTATGGAAACCCTTCCACACGTTTGAGCAACTGGAGCTTTAATATAAAGGTACATTATTATCTACACTGAACAATCCTCAATGGAATGTAGCAGAGGAGAAAGTGAAACTAGATCTGAAAGATGTTATCATGAAAGTGAAACCCAAGTTTTGACATTAATTCATTCATTGAGGGTTCACATAATGTGCTTATTGTCATTGAGAAGTGGCAGCCCACTCATCCATCAACCCTCTCAGTAAAACCACCTCAAAAACCCCATATTGCATTATATCTAGCAAGTAACCACAGATATCAAGAGAAACCATATTCCATTTGCCCAACATCGACACAAATAAGCACTGAATTGATCAGTGTGTTAGTAGTAGCCATGATAAAAAATCATGGGCGTACATACTTGAGCAGGATTCAAACCTATGACCTCCTGATCACTGGACATGAATTTCATGAATTTGAATAATTACAAAGTACCCACTGCATGCGATAAGGATTAGAACCAACACTTGCTGTCGGGCGAAAGCTCGGTGGTCTACTGGAGATGACGCCTGTCCGGTGATCAGGTCTTAGGTTCGAATCCTGCTCAAGTATGTACGTCCATGATTTTTTATCATGGCTACTACTAAAACACTGATCAATTCAGTGCTTATTTACGTCGATGTAGGGCAATTTGTCAATCAGTTGCAATGAAAACACCTCTATGGAAGAATTTCATGAATTTGAATATTCTATTTGTTTAAGCATGTACAGTTATTCTTAAAGGGTGTGTACAGTTCTGGTCAAGGTGAGGATTTAGCTTTTAACTTTTTGCGAGATATTCAGAAACCACTCTATGAGATGTCAAAGAGCATGCAGTTCTAAGGGGTATCAAAAGTTTATTCGATGAAAATCGGTTTTGAAATGGCTGAGATATCCAAAAACAAGGTGAAACAAAGAGATCCTAATAAAAGGCGTGGCCTGTCGCCTGGTATTATTGTCACTTTTTTGGATATCTCGGCCATTTGAAAAACCGATTTTCATCAAATCAACGTTAAATCTTTCTTAAAATTACATGCTCTTTCATATTTCATAAGAGGTTTGTCATTATCTCAATTAGGAATGTTCAAAACATGAGTCCCCACCTAAACCAGAACTGTACAGTCCCTTTAATGTTCTTTTTTGTTGTCTTACTTGTTTGTTCATTTGTTTTGTTCAGCTTGTTTTTTTTTTTTTTTTTTTTTTAAGGGCAAATCGTTACTGAAACTCTCCTAAACACAAACCAATACTGTTACAATGAACTCTGTTGCAACAAAATTTTGTCACAGCTAAGTAGAAATTCAAGTCCCAATATAAATATCTATCTTTATATACTTTATTTGAAGAGTTTGTTTGCAAAAACCGATAAGTCCATATTTGCCAAATAGAGATATTTGCGATTAAAGGTCAAGAAAAATAAAGAGAATAATAAGAAAATTTGTGCTTCTTTTGACCATAACTTCAAAATATACCTTTATATGTAGTGACCAATATATCATTTAAAAGGTATTATTTTGTACTTTATGACAGAGACCGTAACTCAAAATCTTTAAAAATGGACTTATCGGTTTTTGCAAACAAACTCTTCATTTGTTCTCCTTTCACGAAATGTCACTACAATGAATGAAAACTGCTGGTTCCAAGGACTTCGCTATAATAGGAGTTTGCAAGTAGCATGATGGTTAAAGTGTTACAGCTTTGCAAACTGTCAATTGCTACCTTTTAAAGAGCGCACATGTATGCGTTCGTACAAACACTTTTAACTGCACGGGGGAAACACTGTCCACTCGTCCACCCCTCCCATGTGAGGCACAGACCGCACCACGAGAACTCACCGAGCAGTCGCACCAGCCACACCGGAAGGAGTTGGGCACCTCGGGGATGATGTTGCGGCTGTGGGCCTCCAGCTGGCAGGGCTCCACCTTGCAGCGCTCACGCTCCACAGTGCCCTGCCACTTGATGCGCGTGTGGTAGCCATGGAAGAGCAGGTGTCGCAGCAGGGCGGGGGAACCTTCCTCCGTCACATGGCCACAGTCCGCCCACTCACACTGGTACTCCTCTAGGACAAACCAGTAACGGCATACTGTATAAACCTTACATATATTATTAAGTGAGCCTAATTTTTTGTGAATCTGGACTTCTAGACAATTTCAGGAGGGGTTGAATTCGCCATCATGGAGTACAGCTATGGACAAAGTCATCGGAAAGGGCACTCATGCATTCACACAGATCCATTCATAAAGATTTTAACCCTAACTAGGCCGGGCTATTTAGGTAGATCACAGAGCCGGGGGGGCCTCCCAGGCCCCCCCCCCCCCCCCCCCCCCCCCCTCCAGATCTCGACCGTCGACCGCGCGATCGCGACGAAAATTGGCACACACATTGCCTATGATATAATCTAAAGTACAATGAAGTTAGATTTTAAAAAAATTTTCATCTATACTAAATTATGCTAATTTATGCATAATGATGCATGAAATCAGACAATTTGGTATAAATCACTAAATAAGGCTCAAAATGGGCACATTTTTTTGTGTAAATATTCTTTTTAGTGTCCTAAGCAAATATGAGAAAAAAATTGAGCTGTCCGAAAAAATTTCTTGAGTATTTTATTGTTTTTTGAATTTCTTATGTATTTCTTTGTTTTTTCGACTTTATGTTTTCCATTGTTTTTTAGATGAAACTTGTCCGTGACATTGTTCTGAACGAGAAAATATGTCATTAATTGATTTTTATCAATAAAACCCGAAAATAATCATGCTTTTATGAAATTTGACAGTAAGCACAGATTCCATTGAAATTGTACACGAATTCATGTTTTTGAGCAATTTTTGGTCTGACAGGCATGTACATATTTATGTAAAACTTCGGAACCGCGCGCCTGGGCATCACAAATTTGGTGTCAAAAGATGCGGGAGACTCGACAGAAAAAAGTTATGAAACGTTGCGGCGATAGCTTTTCGCGTTAGCGATACATTGCGCGGAACGTCGAGGGGGGCCTCGGAGGCCCCCCCGGCCTAGTTAGGGTTAAGCCTACTGAACTCACTGTATCATATTGCCCTACCCCCCAACCCACTCCCATTAAACAAACAAGCAAAGACAAAAGAGAAATGCCTACCACAAACTTACCCATCTTACATCTTCACATCTGCGACCACACCTAAAATCTTCATTAAAGCAACATTAAATGCACCTGCTGAATAACTCACCACACTGATTATACCTCCATTGCACATAATGATCTAAACTGGTGGACCCATTTTCGTCACCTAGCACCATGTGCATTTACCGATATATGCCTGCTTCCTGCCAAACTTACGTTTTATGGTACATGTATGGGCATACAAACAAATTACAAACACATCATTTATTATGTACATAACCTGTACATTATAGGGAACATCACATGCAACAGGACAGAGGCATTTTGCTAACAGACCCTCTCAAAAGGAAACCTCCGCTGCGCCTCACCTGAATCATCCACCGTATCGGACAGACAGTTCTCGATGGACAGCCGCCCCGCGATGAACTCCTCTGCATGCTTGATGAGGTGGTCTGTGAAGGCTTGGCTGGATCCAAACTTCTCCCGGCAGCTGCCCCACTCACACTGCAGCTCCATCTTCTTGCGATCCTTCATCGGAACGGGAGCCATTTTTTTCTCTTTTTTTTTTCAATCTTATGACATGGGGGGAAGAAAGAAAAAACACTTGATTATGAGAACTCAAAATTTGATAATGTTCCAAGAACTGATGAATGTCATTTGTCAAATATGGTCCCCAGGAGTCAAGCTCACACTAACAGCACAGGAAAAGAAAAAAAAAAACATCCATGAATCTAGTTAACCCATTGAGGATGGACTGATTTTGCTACCATACACATTTCCCATAGACAACTGCCTGAGTATACTCGGGACTCATCCTCTACGGGTGAATAAAACTTGACATGCACCCAACATGTACACTGTAGGGCCTACTTGAGTGGACGGTGCACCAAGATGTTTTTAGACCCTCGTCTGTGCAACTGCAGCAGAATGACCTGAATTAGACTAGGCCTACAGCATTGTGGTACGATGACACCCAAATTTGATTCTTTCGCCGCAAAGGTCTCAGCAGCAGTGTGTTGTGTGTTCAGAAGTAATTGGTGTGATTTACTGGCATTATACTGGTACAGTTAATGCAGGAACTTTCGTGTATTTTACATTTTGGCTAGTGCGAATTCTAAAACCCGCAAAAATGTGTTCACTATTTTCTCTACACATTTTGAATGGGTTGACAATTGTTCAACCCGAATTCAAGAACTTGCGAATATGTTTTCATTTTGTTTATATACAGTCAAACCTGCCTTAGCGGCAACCTGTCTATAGCGGCCACTGAAAAATACCCCCGAGAGAATAGCCCTGTTAAAGACGTGTGTATAGCGGTCACCTGTCTAATGCGGCCAGTGGCCACAAATTTTGTTTCCTGTGGTAGATTAACCTGTCTAAAGCGGCCAAAAACCCGATGGAGCCGTAGCAGAGCCGATAATTCAGCGTGTTTTTCTGCTTTGTAGCCGTGCCAGTCATTCCCGGGCAGCGTTCAGTGATCGTCACCGCTGCATTCATTACTTATTCAGTCATAATAATGCACTAGTGTTAAGCTTTCTTCAGGACTGTACACATGCTATTGCGCAACAATTTCATAAACACAGTCATTGTTCAATGCATGAAACACACGTGTGCATACACCTACGTACACACATACATACAGTTGTATAATGTACATAGTATTTTAATATAGGTGTATATTACATACTTGCTAACATTTTTGTTTGAGAAAGCGGTAGAATCCAGGATGCCTATGCGAGCAGCGCTAGCTTGAATGCTAATAAAATCTTTCAGAAGCGGTAGTCTACCGCCAAATGCGGTAGACTTTGGCAAGTATGATATTAAACGATGATACATACGTACATGTGGGCAATGCACACAAAGTTGGATTACCCGTCTGTAGCGGACACCTGTCTATAACAGCCACTTTTTTCGTCTCCCTTGGGTGGCCGCTATAGACAGGTTTGACTGTATAAGCCTATGTGACCGTGCATCACAAAACGAACAAAAAGTTGCATCCCTTGATTTAACATGAGAACTCAAAATAGGTGAAATGGGTCAACAGAATTAATCTTGAGTTTTTCATATTTTCTGAAAGAGCTATCCTTCTACACTATTCTTAAGTTTGGGCTCACAACATGGATGGGAAAGTGTGTTTTGAACAGTTTTTCTACTAATCCTTTTTTTTTGGGGGGGGGGGGGAGAGTATCAGCTATGTCTTAGATTTTAGTTAGAGGCCTCCTTTCATTTCTTGAAATCTAGAGTGTGTGCTTTTTTTTCCAGTATTAAAGGGACTGTACAGTACTGGTTGAGGTAGGGATTCATGTTTTGAACATTCCTAAATGAGATAATGAAAAGCCTCTTATGAAATATGAAAGAGCATGTAATTTTAAGAAGGATTCAATGTTTATTTGATGAAAATTGGTTTTCAAATGGCTGAGATATCCAAAAAAGTGCTGATAATAAAAGGCGACATGCCCCAACTTTATTACTATCTCTTTGTATCACCTTGTTTTTGGATATCTCAGCCATTTCAAAACCGAATTTCATCGAATAAACTTTTGATACCCCTTAGAACCGCATGCGCTTTGACATCTAAAAGAGTGGTTTCTGAATATCTCACAAAACGTTAAAAGCTAAATCTTCACCTCGACCAGAACTGTACACACCCTTTAAGTTAGTTAGGGAATTCCATTTAAATTGAGTTAAGCTTAGAGTCTGCTCTTTCAGAATCTGCTCTTAACCAAAAATCCATGTCTGGTGACTTTTTGTTGGTTTTGTGGTGCAGGGTCACATATGGTTGGTTGATTGCGTTGGTTGAGGGCCAAGGTACCGTGGTAGGTAGGTGTCCAACACATCAACGCTCAATTACTATATGCACTGTACATTGACACCAATAGCCCTTTATTTACAGCATTATGCATCAAGAACAAAAATGCATGCATGAAATTACACACAATTGTTTTTTTTTCCTTCACTGAGGATTTAAATATAAATTACTATTCAAACATTACTGAAAAAACAAAACAAAACGATAAATTTACATGTTGGAAAAGCATTACGCTTGTACAGACGTGCACTTCACACGTATTGGCAATAGAGGGTACCAGTACTGGTGTCGGCATCAGTTTCAAACCGTTCCAGAATGGAGAAGTACCGTAGTAGCCACTTAGGCAGTGCTGTATCAATGGTATGTAACTAGAAAAGCACTCTGGGCTGAGAGCATGAATACAGACCTCCGCCAAGCAGCTACTTTCCATCAATGCTCTTGCTCTTCCATGATTTGTCCAGGTGTACTATGCATGCTGAAAAATCACCTAATTTCCCAATATCAGGGGTCGCACAACTTTTTTTTTTTAACTAGCCAGGCGGACTCTTTAGAATCAATTTTGACACTGAAGCAATATTTTGGCAAGCCAGACGGGCTAGTAACTTCAAAATTAATATATTTTACGATTTTTAGCTAGTCCGAAGTGATTTTGGGTGGCCAATGGCCATGCAGCGGACCATGCCAATTTCGAACCCTGAATATAGAAGGCTTTGTTACATGTACATTGTACATCATATTCATATATATCTACTCAGCTGCGCGGTGCAGCATGCCTCAGCAGAAACCAGAACCTGCACTTTTTAGCATGTGCGCATGTAAACCTAAAAAATGCACAGCTTGAACTCCCAAGTTCATTGACCCTACATAGTACAGTAGGTACTGTTGTATAGTAAGGGTACTAGTTCTCGCGCAGGGACGTAATGATCGCGCATAGCGTAACTGCGTATAGCAAGCATTAATACGCGTAAGACTAAGCGCAAAATTTGCCAATACGCCCATGGAATAAACATACCTGACAACCGCTAAAAATGAGAAGGAAGCAGGTAAGAAATTTAGATTTCAAACAAATTTTTCACTACATTACCAATTTTTTGGAACAAATTTTTCACTAAATTTCCAATTTTTTACGTTATAATTTACCTACCTTAGCTTAAAATCTTTTTTAAGGATGTTGTAGCCAAGACGTGTCGTCTCGCTTGTCTCGTTCGTATGATCGTAGCCGATAGAATTCGTAATTTGTTCGATCGATCGTTGATAATATTCTACGAAAGCCGAAGCACGCACAGCCGCAGAAAGGGGCAGACACTTTCACGCATGAAACTACATAGGGCAGCTGCGCGATCTTTACATACCCCGAGAAGGTGAACGCATAAAAAAAAGTCTGACATACAAACGGCGACAGCGCACTACTCCGTCATCGTATCATCAGGAGATTCTGGGAGGTGATTTTTCTGCATTTTCGTGATATTCATTGAGAAATTCAGGTACGATTATGGAATAACTTCTATTATAAGGGCATTTCAAATTTTCGTGCGCGATATCTAGACCCCTCAACCTACCTGCCAAAATATTGAAAATCCTTCATAAAATGCATAGGCCTAAAGATTTCTGGATCACTACCGAAATGTAATCATCTGTTCCGTGTCATTTTCAACCCTTCCTGCACGTTTCATCCAAATCCGTGCTCAACTTTTTTTGTTATTTTGCACACAAACAAACAGTAACATTAATATTGTTAACAGTTTAACACTTAACTGTTAGGCCTACACCCCACAACCACGCATTCGAAGCAGGCGCTTTCCAGTTTGAGTTTGGACCAGACCAGATTCTACTAGATATTTTCTCCACATGTGAGTAAAACTCAAGGCAAATTGTGTAATAATATTATCTATTGACAAAAAAAAAAAAAAAACAACTTACTCAACCATACTCAACCTAACGGTTACACATATCCCATGTGGCCATAGATCTACCCGGCGGGGCCGTAGATATATTCTAGATCTATACACATAGGGCCTACCCTCGCCCCGTTGACAGTTCACGATGTAGGCCTACTGTAATGTCGATGACACTCCCGCCGCGCCTGCCGGCCCGCAGATTTGACAGCACTGATGAGCTGAGCGAATACGACTAACGTTAGCCTTAGGCCTATTTACGAGTGCTGCATTGAATACTGATTCTAACGTTAACATTTGTTAGCCCTAGAAATCGAGTTTGCAGTTCAAGGCGGATGTTAAAAATCTCCGACTTTCACACATCTTACAAACTGTGTACTTACGTTTGTACCTTTTGTGAAACGAGCCTCTACCTAGTTCAGCACTCCATCTCAGAATCCCCGCATTCAGTGCGTATGATGTATAGTGTATGTACACGAATTCGAACATGGCTGGTACTTATCACATACAGCGCAGCCAGAGCACACAGCCTTATGTACACTCAAATAGACCGCTCAAAATCGAGGGACGAGTTTACATTGTGCTTTGACGGTAAGAGTGTAGTCGGTGTAGTGCGTGCTGAACCGAGGTCTGCGTGCTAAACACTACACTACAAGGACCGCGTGTCGGGGAGAGCTTTGGCAACTCGACTACAAAACAACTTGACCCACGACAATCAAACCTTAAAGGGACTGTACAGTACTGGTTTAGGTTAGGATTCATGTTTTGAACATTCCTAAGTGAGATAATGAAAAGCCTCTTATGAAATATGAAAGAGCATTTAATTTTAAGAAGGATTCAATGTTTATTTGATGAAAATTGGTTTTCAAATGGCTGAGATATCCAAAAAAGTGCTAATAATAAAAGGCGACATGCCCCAACTTTATTAGTATCTCTTTGTTTCACCTTGTTTTTTGATATCTCAGCCATTTCAAAACCGATTTTCATCGAATAAACTTTTGATACCCCTTAGAACTGCATGCTCTTTCACATCTCATAGAGTGGTTTCTGAATATCTCACAAAACGTCAAAAGCTAAATCTTCACCTCGACCAGAACTGTACACACCCTTTAAAGGCATACTTTACCATTTGCAAACAAAAACCCAGCCTTAGTGCTTCAAAATAGTTCTGAAATGTGAGTTAGGCATAGAAACAACCAATGTAAAATGTTTGATAATTACATTGAATGTCAAGTATTGATAAACATACAAAATGTGAACAATAGTGATAATAAAACAGTCTAAAGTAATGGTTATGGAGAAAAAGTGAAATTGCAAAATGCCATATGGTATGATGTTTTGTGAAACAACCGACCTACACATGAAATTGCATCAAGTGTGATGACTCAAACATTTTTTTTTTTTTTTGAAATCACTGCTCCCAATGGAAACCAATGCCTTTGCTTCTATCTGGCAATTTGACTCTGTACCGTATTTTGATTTTGTGTACTCGTATGAGGTAGAATGTATGAAGCAAAAATAATAGTATTAATCTATTATATTTGGGGAAAATTTGGGCTGTAAGCCTGTAGTTTGGGTGTAGTGCCAGGGTTTTTAGGTAAAATGTTGAGAAAATGGCTGGGTGAAATGGACGAGCAGACAGCAAGAAGAGAAGTCGTAGATCCATAGGGGATATGCAGTGATTTTGTGTTCCATGAGTGGTTTCAAGAACTACTTGCATTATGGTGATTTTTGTTTGTTTTTAGGTCTGTTTGTTTTTCTAAGTTATTCTTCACAGAGAAGTAGATGTTCATATGTCATGCTTTTCAACATGATTCTAGATTGTTTTTATTTGTATTTATATACCTGTATAAAGATCCTGGCATAATGTCTTGCTGTATGAATTCTCACTACTGAAACTTGCTAAGCAAGCACATTGTCAAACAGTGGAACTTTGTTATGAAGAGATCAGATACTACAGTGTATATATATATATATATATATATATATATATATATATATATATAAGAAGAGTTTGTTTGCAAAAACCGATAAGTCCATTTTTGAAGATTTTGAAG
Organism: Diadema setosum; assembly: GCA_033980235.1. Taxonomy (NCBI): domain Eukaryota; kingdom Metazoa; phylum Echinodermata; class Echinoidea; order Diadematoida; family Diadematidae; genus Diadema; species Diadema setosum. The sequence continues at coordinate 5,114,127 of CM067070.1, read as the reverse complement.
TACGGTCTCTGTCATAACGTAAAAAATAATACCTTTTAGATGATATATTGGTCACTACATATAAAGGTACATTTTTGAAGTTATGGTCAAAAGAAGCAAACAATTTCTTATTATTTTCTTTATTTTTCTTGACCTTTAATCGCAAATATCTCCGTTTGGCAAATATGGACTTATCGGTTTTTGCAAACAAACTCTTCATATATATATATATATATATATATATATATATATATATATAATATATATATATATATATAGATACATAAAAAACCCTCTTTAGTTTAAAGATGATTTTGCTGACACGTACCAGCTCTTTGTATCTCTTGTTATTTTTGCACCCGGATATACAGTGATAAATCTGTCATAACAACATATCTTAGGTTCTTGCGTATGAGAGAATTCTTAGGACTACCCAAAAGGATAAGAATGTTGTTTATTTCTGTTTATTTCTTCTTCTTTTGTTTCGAGGGGGACGGTGGGTTGTATAAGATTGGTTACACATCTTTATGCGTTTATCCTTATTTCTTACTTCTATTATGCAAAATGAATTCACCTCATCATGTGACTTAAGTGAAACTGTTCAAATTCAATTATGTAACTAAGTCAACTGACAAGTACAATATGTGTGGTAAGATTAGAATGCTCCCATTAAGACACATGTAACACACTCACACATACACACACACACACGCACACACACACACATACACACGTATGCACACACATGCACACACACACACCCACACACTGTACATGTATCAGTACATTGTTAAATCCCTTTTCCATTGCTTGTTGTTTACTAGTTACAGTGGAAACTCACTACATGTATAAAGAGATCATTGGAACCAAGACATTTTGCTCTGTATGTCAGAAATTTTGTTATATCAGTATCCAATAAGCAATACAAAACAAAGGAAGTAAATTCACTGAGACAGGAGAAATTAGTTTGTTATATCAGGTATTCTGTTATATTAGATCTCTTTATATTGCAAAATTGCAAAATAAGTTCATAAAGATGGTTGATAAATATAGGCAAAGAGTTCTCTAAACACATCCAAAAGTTGTATTTACCTGTGACAGTTTCGACGACTGTCATCTTTCTCAAACAATAGCTGATTGGCAACTGATGATAAGGCACCAATCAGCAATCACCCAGGTGTGACATCTGAGATATAGCGCCATCGTAAATGTCAGACAGTTGGTATGCAAAATCCAAAAAATGGATGGACAATCATACACACGAGCACAAAGGGCATCTGAAAGCCCAACATACAACAAGTCTGCCATATAACTGACCATGCTGGGAGGGAAAATCACGTCATCAACTGGGAGGGGTCGCAGTTAGTAGCGAGAGAGAGCCAGGACCTGAACAGATGCATCAGGGAGGCCATTTGGAGTAAAAGAACCCCGGCCCCCAAAACATGAACTGGGATGGGGGTGCAATGCATACCAACATTTACGATGGCACTATCACTAAGATGTCACTCCTGGGTGATTGCTGATTGGCGCCGTATCATCAGTTGCCGATTAGCCATCGTTTGTGAAAGATGACAGCCCGTTGTCGAAACTGTCACAGGTAAATACAACTTTTGGATGTGTTTAGAGAACTCTTTACCTACAGAGTTTCCACTGTATAACCATTCAGAGAGCGCATAACCTTTGACAGCACCAATGGTTTCGACAAGAGCAAACTTACACAGAAAAAAAGACACTCATTGAAAATGAGAGACGAACCTCTTCATTTCTGTTTTTGTTTTTACTGTTTAGTGTACAACATGATTATGACAGATATACACATGAAAATATAATAAAAAACGAATGTCATACAACAAAACATGAAAAACAGCTGAGGTTACAGCTTGCATATTTTGCACTGCAGGAAAGCATGATAACTGATGGGAAAACATTTACAATGCAGTGAGCCTCACATCTGCCATCATCCATTATCCCATGTCTTGTCTCAAAATTCAGCAAACATCAACAGAACTATCTGCACTGTCAAGCAAGGCAGACATTCAGGAATCATTGTCCAAACGGAGGGAGGTCATGGAAATTGATGCTCGTTGAATGATTGGCAAACCTCTCCACATGTGGATCAGTTTTGATCTTTGCAAAGTGATGACATTGTGCAGTGACAGGACCATCCATTGAATCTTCTAAGCCTCAGTCTTGTCCCCAAATCCTGCACATACGTGTATATGTATCAAGTGAAATATCCACAAAGCCAATGCATGGCAGAATTATTGTCCACATGGAGGGAGGTCATGGATTTTGAGGCACGATGAAAGACCAACACCTCGCCACGTGTGGTTCAGTTTCCTTGATTTGAACTCTGTAAGGTGTTGAGGTTGTGCAGGGCCAGGTCCGTCCATCGGTCCTTTTAACCCTCAGTCTCATCCCCAATTTCTGCAAATTTTTACATGTCTCAAGTAGAATATCAATGATGAGCAAGCGAGGAAGAACTCAAGGAATTATCATTCACACAGAGGGAGGTCTTGGAAATTGATGCACGATGAAAGACCCGCACACCGCGCCATGAGTGGTTCAGTTTCCTTGATTTGAACTCTGCGAAGTGTTGAGGTTGTGCAGGGCCAGGTCCGTCCATCGGTCTTCCATGTCCTTCTCCCCCTCTTCCTTGGCCCCTTCCGCCTCGCTGGGCATATGGTTCTGCGGGATTTCGATGTCGTCGTTGGGCAGCTTGTCCGTCCGCCACTGGTCATCGACAATGTCGAGGAGACGGCCTTCCCGCATCACTTCTGAATCCATGATGTGGAATGAGCAACTCTTCCAGAATCTATGCATGTTGTATTAAAGTAAAAGACGGACCTTCAGAGTACAATGTATGTACACTGAACATACAATAATTTGTACTAAGCGTGTCCCCACCATTAAGGCTGTCACCCTCATCTGTTTATCTGCCCTATATATATATTTCCAACATATTTCACCTGAAAATGAAAAAGAAGAAGAAAAAAAAAAAAGAGATATCCAAAAACAAAGAGGTCCCAAGAAAAGGTGAGACCAACCTTTTATAAGGATCACTTTCTTTTGCTTTGTTCTATCAATAGTATATCTCAGCCATTTCAAAAACCAATCTTCATCAAATAAACTTTGAATTCCTCTTAGAAATTCTCCTTTTTACTCTTTTCGTTGAATGCTTTGGCTATGACCAAAAAGCTTGGTGTTTAATGGTAAACAGTGCATTGAAATTTCCTAGCACTAAACCACAGTGCTTTACCCGTACAGTAGACGTGGTATGGTATAAAGGGCACCACGTATCAGCGGAAAGGTACATTGTATGCATGGGATTAGGCACCATAAGCTATGAAAATAAGAACAAAAAAGAAATTCATAAACAACTAACAATGAGTAACAAACTAAAGTTAAACAGGGTTCAATTGTACACATCAGCTACGAAAACTACACAATGCATGACCGTGAAATTAATGTGTATTACCCATAGACAGTCTGGGGGGGGGGGGGGTGCTGATCTCAATTCAAGGTAGCAGGGCTGCCAACCTTGAGTGAGAGTTTGGTGTGAGACACTGCGAGGGAGCGGAGCAACCTCCTGGCTAGCGCCTGGCGGCCTGCTGTGCGGCCATACGTACGTACACAGTCAGTGTATGTAAAGCACACGTCATAGCCATACATGTACCGTAATTTGCCAAAAGTACAAGCTACGCTCACATGGTATAGGTAGAAACCAATCGTAATCCAATAGCACGTCTTTGCACGCGAACCGAAAACGATTATTATTGGTTAAGCTTTACACCCGCGCGGGAAAATCTCGAAATTTTGGGCTTGGGCATATCGATATTCGGAATATCAGAGAATTTAGAGATATACATTGTATTTATTTTTGTAGTCATGTACATTCCATTTTGGGGGTTTAGCATGAGATTTTGTTTATCAGAGTGCCACAGTCAAAATTGGTTGAATTGCGCGAGTCTCACGCTCAACAATGCGTGAGACTGAGTCGAGAGTTGGCAGCCCTGAGGTAGGCCTACCTACACTTTTAACTAAGCCGCACGAAGAAAATCGCACACACTAAAATGGCGTTATTTCACCGTTGGAGATTCAGAATGAACTAGATGGTCACGAGATTCGAAACTGTATGGCATATGATCATGATGATTATATTATTAGTATTAATTAGCTATGTGAGGCAAAACTATCTGTCTATAGGACCTACTATAGATGTATACTATACTTACCCCCTACTATAGACGAACTTAACGTTTTGGAATAAGCAAGCTACGCCTACTGCGGCCTAGACAACGGACCGGTCTACGGATGATCAAGAGATCCTTAGGGTGGTGATAAGTGGTACCTTCAATCATACACTGGTACTGGGTAGTTGTTGCCGCCGGGGCGTGGAAGATGCTGTCGGTCGAAGTATAGAATATCTACACACGTACTGTACACTGTACAACGACGCCACACTGCAGATACATACATCTGCGCATCACACTAATATTGAACGTATAGGACTGAAGCGGAAATGAATGAATACGACCGAAGATTTTTCCCACAGACTGTAGTGATATCCCCCGTTCTACTTAAACATTCCACACGAACTCACCAAATTAGATGGTCTACTCTTTGAGATGTCTCGTTATTTGGTGAACAAAGCAAAACTCAGAAGAATTCTGGTCCCAGCATTTGTCGTCGTGCCAATCTTTGACAAGCATGCACGCTACACGCCTACGAAGCTGAAGCCGGTATATGTACGCTCTTTGGCTTTTCAACCGACGACGACGTGACGACCGCGCCGGCGAGAGGTAGGAAATAGGGTGACCGGTCGGTGTCGCGACCGGTCGGTACCGTGGCGCCTTCCGTGCAAAGGATGACACTCAGTCTTGCATGGTCACCTGTCGTTTCATGAGCGCGGCACTGATTACTTCTACTTTTTACTCCTTCTTTCTCTTTCTTCTTCTTCTTCGTCTTTTTCTCATTCTTGGTTTTTGTTCTGCTTCTCTTTTCTTCTTCTTTTCTTCTTTATACTTTTTTTGTTCTATTCTTTTCTTTTCCTCCTCCGTTTTTATACTTCTTCTTAACTTAGAAATCAGGCTCCTCAGGAATTCAGGCACAAAATACTATTGTTGCCATAGTTGCCTATTCAGTATAAAGATCTAGCTTCCAGATACACCCAAAAAAAAAAAAAATGATAATTTTGACTATGAAAGAGAGAAGACGTCGGATTTTGTGTTAAACCAAAATGCATTATTAGAATAAACAGAAATCACGCATTTATCATGCAGGGTATGATTATGATTGATATTTTATATATAGGCCAATAATTTTTACTGCAGGTATAATCTATTGTGAAACAATGAATTTTGATATTACATGTACTAATTTTTGCACCTTTGCGAAACAATGAGATGGCAAAAGCAAGTTGAAGAATGTTGTAAAAAAATTGCCACACGACTAGCATTGAGACGCCTGCGGAAGTACCTAACCGAAAGTAGCGCTAAAATCCTGGCAAACTCATTAATCCTACCGTATTTTGATTATTGCTCCTGTGCATGGTCAAACTGCTCACAAACCCTTAAAGATGTGCTTATCAAACAACACAAGAAAATGGCCAGAGTGGTAAGGAGAGTGGATCACACAGTGCCAACCAATCAGGTGCTTAGAAGGTTACGTTGGATGACGCTTGAAGAGAGGTGGTGTTTGAACACTGTCTTGTAAAGCAGTCTTTTGTACACTTCATGGCAACATGCCCGAATATGTGCAAGAACTCATCACGCCTCTTGGTAACATACATTCATATCGTACGCGAAACACAAGTTATAATGGTCTCATAATTCCACATGTTAAAACTCAAGCCGGAAAAAAATCGTTTTCACACTATGCATCATGTATTTGGAATCGGCTCCCCGCTGTTCTGAGTCCGAAACGCCACCTCTCTTCAAGCGTTCGTAAGAGCATACGTATCTCACTTGGGGTAGAATTCGGGTATTTTTGATATTCCTGTTTAATGTTAAGGTATTATTTTTTTCTCAAATAACATGAGTTTGTGTACTATTATCGTCAAGGATTAACTTTGCATTTCTTCATTTATATAGAGTATTGATATTGTGTTGATGTTATGATGTAAAAAGGAATGTCCCTGATTTGTTATTTTGTGTTTGTTGAACTGTTATAGTTTGTCATTCTGTTGCAGGGCCCCCTAGGATAACAGTGTTTAAACCACTGATGGGGCTACCCTGGGTAAAGAAAACTGAATAAATAAATAAATAAATAAATAAATAAATAAATAAATAAATAAATAAATAAACAGAAAAGATATGTACTCAATCTTAATAAAACGAAACAATGACATTAGGCCTATACTATAAAATATTGCATGAACAACAAAGACCTCAGAGAGATAGTGATTAAGTACAAAACAAAATTGGTGTACTTGAGCTTATGATTTGAATTCAAACGAAATTCAAGGATCTGATTTTTTCCCCCTGATACTGTATTCAACTAAACGGGCTATCAGCACAGCCGACGCTGTTTGTTTATTTATTTATTTTTTTATAATATTCAATGATTCTACACGGATGCATGGCGACTAGGATATTTGTCGTTGTTGTTGCTGCAATTGATGTCATTTTTCGCACTCGAATTCGCCTTATATCAGTATAATGATATGAGGCGAATTTGAGTTCGAAAAGAAAGACATAAATTGCAGCAACGACAACAACAAAAAACTGTATATGATCACTAATGTAGGGGCCGGCGGAACGGGGGGGGGGGGGGGGGGTAAGGCTTTGTTTTTAGCTCTAAAAACTTTTGTTTGTTTGTTTGTTTTTGCTTAATTGTCAGCTGATGAAACCCGGAAATGAAACCAAATTCTGAAGCATTGTAACTTAGGCCCTATATCGGCCATCTATGGAGGGGATTTCAAAAAGAATACAGGGGCGGATCCAGGATATCCGAAAAGAGGAGGCGCCTTAAAGTTTACAAAATTAAAGGGGGGCTCAAGAACCCCCCCCCCCCCCCGTTTTTCTTTTTATTTCATTTTTTTTTAAACAAACAATAAAGAGGTAGAGGGGGCGTGCGCCCGGTGCGCCCCACACCCCTTTGGATCCGTCATGCACTGGAACAATGATTCAGAGGGTTAGGCAATCATTCAGATCTATATGTGCCAGTGCATGAATCATTCTGTCGGCATAACAATGAAGCCCCTCCCCAATGTCTGAAATAACACATTTTAAGAGTAAAAAAAAAAAAAAAAAAAAATCACCAAAACCAAACAACACTATGCATGTCACGCTCTGAGTTGTACTTGACATAAATATGCGGGACGTGTTCAAGAAGTAATGGTGCATTGATTATTTAGTGTTTTGTCAAAAAGCGTGCGGCACATTCTGATTGGTTCTCAAAATTCCAGGAATCTAATCAACTTCTTTTCGTTACCTCTGTATATACCTTGACCATGAATCCCTTCATCTGTTAGATATTGACTTCATTCGCTTATAGAGACAATGATTTCTTTTAAACTACAACCACGTACAGTTAACCAGAAACTTATCAACCTGCTTCACCAGAGGCTTCGTCAGTATATTCCATGAAAAAAAAAATGGGGCATGAGAAGGGCCGGTCCTCAAATCCGGTTTCTGAGATCATTTCACTATCACGGCAAACAATGGTAAAATACGACATGCACGCAAAATTATACTGTTGACCTCGACTGTCCGAACAAACAGATAATATTTTCAATTTCTAATTGTAATTGAGAGAGTCAATAAGCAGGCGGGATTCTTCAGTGCGGGTGGCTTAATCGGCGATCTCGGTGACAGATTTTGTTCGCAGAGCATGTTGTATCTTCAGTTTCTTTTTGCTCCATTCGGGACATGAAGATGACTTAATTTGCAAACATTTTCTTCAGAACCATTTTGGTAATCGGATAAGACGAATTATCAACAATATCTTGTGACGGATGGATGTCCAGGACCAAGAAGTCATCCCTTGAGAGTATATATTTATGTTGCTCGCTTTCTTAATTGTTTGCCATGAGAGGGTGTAGGGCCTACACTGGCAGAAAGTCTTGATGTATGTGCTGCGTGAGAACCACGAGGTAGAAGTTATATCAATCACCTTCCCAAACGATTGTTCTTGATGTCTGGTACATATCACATCTCCACTTTTAACTGTTCCAAATAAAAATAAAAAACCCAGTTTCCATGTACCAGACATCAAGAACAATCGTTTGGGAAGGTGATTTGAAGACATCTCGACGGAAGAATTTCATGAATTTGAAAAACCCAGTTTGGATTAGCAAAATGCTAGCGGATGGCAAAAGCAGGAGCCGGGAAATCTGATAAGACAAAAGGAGCCAGAAATTCTATATGGCCTAAATAGCGCAGGTACTTTTCCAGCATACTCCAGAGGACCCTTGAGACAAATCGAGTCGTGGACTGCAAAATTGTGTTTACTTGCAGTATAGTATAAGAATTATATAGATATATAACACAGCATGGAATTTAACGCCATAGCTTCCCTGAGCACGTAGATACCACCCTAATAGGAACTGATCTCCATCGGTCTCTGATGATTAGTCTTTTTCACACTTCTCGCCATCCCTCGTCATTGTGATCAGCAACGCTCTCGTCATGACCGCCATACGAAGGGAACCGACGCTGAAGGGAACCAGGCAACCTCTATCATAGCTTGCCTTTCCCTCGCAGATTTCCTGACGGGTCTGGTTGCCATACCTGTAGAAGTCTTCAGAAGACTTGTTCGAATAAGTCACGCTACGTGCACTCAGGCAACGGTAGTATGTATTATTTCACAATGTGGCCCTACGTCTTCACCGGGGTATCTTCTGTGGTCATCGTACTGGTGAATGTAGACAGATATGTGGCCATAACTCGATCCTTGCGGTACGTCTCCATGGTTACATCCAGACGGGTGGTCGTGGTGGTTGTTGGGGTGTGGGTGGGTTGTGAAGTTTGACGTATGGCTTCATGTTTGCTTATGGCGCCAGCGAGGACCAATCCGTAGTTGAGTATTGCGCCGCAGAGCCGAACAGGACGTCGTCCAGAAAAGTTCACCGCCTCTTCACAAGTGCTTTCATTGTCGTGTTTAGCCTCGTCGTCATCGCCAGCAACCTCCGGATCCTCGCCATCGCCAAATCTCAGGCGCGCCGCATCCAGATGGCCGCTCCTCATCCGCCCATGGGCCTCCCTTCTCCGAGACCAAAGCTCAAGCAAGAGGTGAAAGCAATACGCGCTATCCTACTCCCGGTTGTCATTTTCTGCGTCAGCTTATTCCAACATGTGTTTGGTTCACCGTCGAATATTTCTTTGATGTAAGTCGTCTTGCTTTAGTACTCACAAACGACATCAGCTTTTTTTTTTTTTTTTTTTCCTGAACATCAGTTCTGCAGCGAACCCCTTTATCTACAGCACTAAAAATCCTTTCTTCCGGAAGGCGTTTAGAAAGATGTTCCCCTCCTTGTTCAAGTGGCTCGATGGTAACAAAGTCAAAGACGATCTGGAAGAGAATAATCACAATCTACATTGACTGAGATTGAACAAAATTTTGGTGTGTAACAGCGCCATCAGGGAGGGAGGAGGGTTGTTGTTGAAGGGAGGAAGATATCTGCCACGAAGCAGTTGGAATTACACTTTTCTATCGGATATTATCTTCGTGATGTCATCCCGTCAGTATCTGTTCAGCGGATCATGGTGTTACTGTAAATTTGGGGCATGGTTTGTTTCTCTTGATTGAATATATGACCGTGCATCACAAAACCAACAAAAAGTCGCACCCCTTGATTTCATGCGAAGACTCGACAAAGGTCATGAAACGGGTCAACCAAGTCAAATTTGATTTTCCCATAATAACACTTCTGAAAAGGCTATTCTGCTCATGCTCAAGTTTGGGATTATAAAATGAATGGAAAAGTGTGTTTTCAGAAATTTTTCTATTACAACCCCTCTTTTTGTATTATAGTGTGATTGGGTATGTGTTAGGGGCCCCATTTCATTTCTTGAAAATTCATTTGCTCACGGTCAACGCTTTCAACTCTAATAACTTTTGAAACGACAACGCTAGTAAACTGGAAGTTGGCATGGACAGACTGGGTTAAAGGAGCATGCTTAATTTCAGCTTAATCTGATAATCACTTCATTGCTGTTGCTCCAGTGGTTTACATCCTGTTGTTTTTTTTTTTTTTTTTTTTTTCTGTTTTTTGTTCTATTCATCGCACAGCTAGCACGGCTTGGTGAAGATTTGAAAGTGCTTGAATAGACGAGGAATTCAGAGCCTCTTTTCTCGGTTCATATTTTCCAGAGTGTGTTCTTTCTTTCCAATATTTAGATAGGTTAAGAGAGGTCACCTGAATGGAGTTATACATCATTTTAAAGCGTAGAGTCTGCTCTTTCAGAATCTGCCCTTGACTAAAAATTCCTGTCTGGCGACTTTTTGTTGGTTTTGTGATGCAGGGTCACGATTGATTGATTGATTGATTGATTGATTGATTGATTGATTGATTGATAATGAATGAATGATTGAATGAATGAATGATTTACTTTATTGTCCAAATTGGAAGTTCTTGGCACATTGGATATTAGCCTACAACAAATATACATAAAAAGACATGCAAATCACACAAACACCTTACACAAATGGAACTGAAACTGCCTCACCAGCGCGAATGTTACCGCAGACATTTTATCAGATAATAATCGTTATAATAGGCGTGACAGCTTGTTCTTATCAGGGACTATATTTTCTGGTCACATTCACTGAAGATGTCATTTATATAAAATGATTCTAATGTACTTAGGCCTATAATGATAACGTTCCCTTTGTCAATCAATTTAAATCACAGTAAAACAAACAAACAAAAGGATGAATAAAAGTCCTCTCTGTATTAAGAGCATGGTTAGTTTTGCGACACGGTTATTTATTTTCACGATAATTATCATTATATGCTTTTAAAAAATGAAGTCACAGGCCTTTCACGGCTACAGATCGGTGCATTTTGGGCAACCACAATTTTCAATTTTCAATTTCAATTTCAATTTACTTTCATATTTCTCAATGAAAAAATACATCAAATACAACAAAATTTTATAATAGGTCCTACATGATATCCAGCTAGTAGACATACATAGAATATTGCAAGCATAAAACATGGAGGTCAATCTATGAAGTTTGGAATCTGAGAATGGACGCCAACGAAGAACCCGTTATTTATAGTCATTAATATTCGAGGCAGTAGAATCTGATATTGATGTATTAAAGCTTCTCCCGCGTGCGGAATATCACTTTCTTCACTTTTAGTCAATTTCAAATAAACGAACCTTCATAATAATAAAAAAAACAAGAAGAAAAACAAACAAACAAACTTCACCCAAGCAAAGCAGCAGCTCTATTATAACACTCAGGCTCTGCGTTGTTTTTCATGACATCAGCACGGAACGTAATTAATGCATTTATTATTTATTGTTCTCTCAGGAGACGTTCTGATTGGTTTATAAAATTTTAGCAATATGATCAGTCTCTCTTTGTTACCTCTAATGTCAAGGTGACCATTTATCTCTTCATCTGTATATTCCACAGTCCAACTCAATGATAGTCACTTTATTCGCTCGACGATGATTTCTTGCGAACCATCGGACTATATCGACTGGCTTCGGGAGAGGCTTTGCCAGGACTATTCAATAAAAACAATTTGGACGTGAGAAAAACCGGTCTTCCAGAACGGTTTCAAACATACTGATAAGTAACGGCAGCATACAGTATTATATTCTGACATTAATGACTCACATGACGCGAATAAACTGATGCAGCCAGACGAGAATAAAGAAGCAGGCAAGATTATGTGTCTCTTTGGATCTTGGTGATAGAGTTTCTTTTGGATGCATCTTCAGTTCGTCTTTGCTCCGTTCGGAAAGTGTTATGACTGACAAATGCTGTTTCCAAATCATATTCGTCATCGGAAGAGCCTATAAACAAGCGCTTGTGACTCATGGAAGGGTGCTTTTTATGGATAATGTGGATAAAAAGTGGATATCACCAGTCACCTTCACAAACGATTGTTCTATGATGACGGGTACCCATATAGTCCACATCACAACTCTAACTTGTGACAAACAGGTTTCTTTGTAGAAGGCAAACATTTGGTAAGAGCAGAAATAAACAAATCTGCATGTAAGACGAACGAACAAACAAACAAAACAATCTTTCAATTGAATAGCGCATTTTTTGTTATTCTTGTATTTTGTTAAAAAATATTCTTTATTTTTATTTTTTTATTCACCGCCACTATACTTCAAAGGAAATCGGAGACAGAATCCAGAGTTACGATAATTCTTCAGTTTCAACACAATATGGAATTTTCCAACACCTCAAGCTCACCACATGAAATGCATTCCACTCTAATAGGAAATCCCCTCCATCGGTCTCTGATGATTGTCGCTTTCACACCTCTCGCCATTGTCATTGTGATCAGCAACGCTCTAGTCATGCTCGCTATACAAAGGGAACCATCGCTGAGGAAACCAAGCTACCTCCTTTTGGCTTGTCTGGCCCTAGCGGATTTCCTCACGGGTCTGGTTGCCATACCTGTAGAAGTTTTCAGGAGAATTGTTCGAAGTCACGCTACATGCACTTTGGCAAAAAGAGTATATTTTACAATGTGGTCCAATATCTTCACCGGGGTATCTTATTGGGTCCTCGTACTAGTAAATGTAGACAGATATGTCGCCATAACTCGACCCTTGCGATATGTCTCCACGATTACATCCAGACGGGTGGTTATGGTGATTATTGGGGTGTGGGTGGGTTGTTTGACGTATGGTTTCATGTTTGCTTATGGCGCCAGCGAGGACCAATCCTTAGTTGAGTATTGCGCCCCAGAGCCGAACAGGAGGTCGTCCAGAAAAGTTCACCGCCTCTCCACAAGCGTATTCATCGTCATGTTTAGCTTCGTAGTCATCGCCAGCAACCTCCGGATTCTTGCCATCGCCAAATCCCAGGCTCGTCGCATCCAGATGGCCGCTCCTCACCCGCCCATGGGCATCCCTCCTCCGGGACCAAAGCTCCAGCAAGAGGTGAAAGCAATACGTGCTATCCTACTCCTTGTAGTCATGTTCTGCGTCAGCTCATTCCCGACATGCGTCTGGTTCGCCGTCGAATATTTCTTTGATGTAAGTCGTCTTACTTTCGTACTCACAAACGACGTCAGCTTTTTCTTCCTGAGCATCAGTTCAGCAGCGAACCCCTTTGTCTACAGCACTAAAAATCCCTTATTTCGGAAGGCGTTCAGGAAGATGTTTCCCTCCTTGTTCATGTGGCTCGATGGTAACAAAGTCAAGGTCGATCTGGAGCAGAATCACAATCTACACTGACTCAGCTCGAACAAAAAGTGTAATGTGCCAGAACCATCAAGGGGGGGGGGGGGGGGGGGAGAGGATGAGGATGGTTGGAGAGGGGGGGGGGGGGGGGGGGGGCGGACTCCCGGCCACAAAGGGTGAAATCACATTTTCTGGTTTTCTTTCGGACATTATCTTCGTGAGTGCATCACGTCATTTTGCTTGCCTGTTCAGCGGGTCATGGTGCTACTGTAAATTTTGTTGGTTTGTTTCGCTTCTGATTTACTGATTTATTAATTGATTGTGTTTTCTTAATCATTAATTTTGGATTATCTACTCAGTGTATTATGACGTAGATCTTTTAGTATACAACATACCCACATAAAATGCATTCAAATACACACCGGGGGCAGACAAACACATTAAACACACAGGAACTAAATATCCTAGCCAGTCTTTACTGGATGATGATCTTACAGTAAAGCTTATTACCGATAATGATAATAATCATCATAAAGGCAGTGATAGCTTTTCTAACATTATTGTATCTTTCTGTCACTTTTTTCTCAAGATATCCTTTCTGAAATTTACTTTGTATTTGATACACAAATCATTTATAGCCTTAAATGTCACTTTGCCTGTGAATTAATAAAACTGTAGAAGAAATAATCAACGGTAATAAAAATCATTTGTATTATTATAGTTTTGTAAAAACCATTTTGACCATTAATATAGTAAATACCCCTGTTAACCCGTTCTGTACGGGAACCTTGTGGTCTGCGCATTTATTATCTAAGTCTATGAGCATTTTAGAATTCAGTATGGAACGGGTTAATGATGAAGCCATAGACTTTCCATGGTTATAAATAATCATTGTAACTTTTGCAATCACAATGCAACACAAAGATAAATTTAACCATGCATCTGTATATCCTATATACTTCTATACAGGTTTGCGTTTGTATCATTTCATAAACTTACATGAACGGTTTACTATGTATATGTTCGTGTTTGTTTATATCTTATATGCTCGGTCAAAGCAATTATTATATATGAATACATACTGGAAGATAAGTATAAGAACAAACTTAACCTATACTAAATATTGACAAGAAAATTGTTCAAAACGCATGTCTGACCCAACAACCGAGTTGATATCAAAACAATTTAGACGTTTGCGCAATTTTTTTGTACATCGAGAGGGGGAAAATACATTTTGCTTGACAAACTTTGGCATTGTAACCAGAAGGATGATAATTTTCTGTTAAAGGACACACAAAAAAGAACTAAATAGAAAGACAGACACAGAGAGAGAAAGAGAGAGAGAGAGAGAACTCAAATTTTGCCACATATGATTTTGCAATTCATTTTGTTTGCCTGCTATCTAACTGCATAATAAGGTCATTACATTAATTTCTACTTTGAGGAGAAAGGAGAAATCGAAGGACAATATGTTATTTCAAATTTGAAAAGAGTGAATTACATCAGATTCCCTGACCACGATTGACATTTGAATTTACAGCACGAAGAAAAGTAACTGGAACTGAATGATAATAAAATAAATCATCATAGAATACACCGTGGCCCTCACGTCTAATGCTTTTATGGCAGAGAAAGCTTTTACCCAATTCTCTGCTGTATTATTTTACTTTAAATTGCAATATTCATCCCTACCAAACCAGAAACGCTGAGAATTTTCACATGTCATTTTCCAAAGCAAGAACATCATTATTTCAGAAATCTGTGTTTTATCAAGGTCCGCTAATATGGAATTGAATACCAGACAATATTTGTAAAGCTACCTCTTTTACTAAGGTATTTAAACAAACTTAAGGAGAATTTTATACAAAATTATCATTCATAACTTCTAAACATGCTTGGCTGGCGTTATTTCATCTTATGATTATGAATCACTTTGTTTTTGTACTGTCTCTGTGATTAAAATGTAGTGTTCGTGTATCATTGCTTTACATTATTTTTTTGTTCTGTTGTTACAAATATTAAATTTGTTCATCTCTTTGTAAAAAAAAAAAAAAGTGATTATGAAAATGATTACCACTAATGCCTTTGTTTTTTCATTGTTTACCTGGGTCGGCCAGATTTTAAGGAAACTGTTAATTCTTCGTTGGCTGCTTCCCTTCAGCTTATCAGATATTATGTTTTCCATATATCCGCCTTTACTCTGTGCTTTGTCATGATTGTTTATCATTGTCATTCTTTGATGTTTTTTTTTCTGCTGAACAAATGAATTCAATTCAATTCAATATGAATACCTTGTAACGCCATCCAGGGTAATGATATTGGCAGGGCCCTCTGGTAGGATAGGATCAACACTGAAAAAAAAAAAAAACTACACAGAATAAAGAAGACTATTGATTACTTTTGTCATCGTTATCATTATTTTAAAAATTATTATTGTTGTAACAGTACTAATTTATTGTTGACGTTGATATCAATATTACCATTCATATTAATGCTGCTGTTGTTGTCATTATTATTATCATTACTACTGCTTCTATCCCTTGGAGCCTAACACTTGGCTTAATACCTTTAAAAAAAGAAACAAAATGAAGTTAGATATTGTAGGGAAAACTGTAGAGAAAGAACCATCAAAAGTGAAGCAAATTGTATGACACACGTAGGACCTGTATCAACAATAACTCGGATTAACAGTTAACACTCTAGATGCGGGTTTTTCATAATTTCGTCTCTCTTCGTGCGTGCTCCGTGATGTAAACATTTCATGAAATCTATGACACGTGGAATTAATACAGGCATGAGCAGGAGAAGAACGAAACTATACTACAGGCTGTTAATATGATAACAGCAACAGCTATACGCTCTGCCTTCATCAGATGGCTAAAGTGAATTGCTGCTGAATTATAAATCTACAATTTAGATTGTGGCAATGGCGGAAAACAAAAACAATCCTGGCGTCCGGTTCATGGAATACCGTGAATCCGAATGTGCAATACATTTATCGACATTCATTCATGATTCATTCATTCATGATTCATTCATTCATTTCCACACGGGAGTGTCACTCTGCATAAGCTGTTTCCTACGGTTCCGTCCATAGAAGTCATAACAATTAAAGATTCAAAAGTATTATACAAACGAAACAACACAACTAATAAAGTTACAAGTAGAAAAATATATACAGCACAACAAATATCCCCCACCCCCCCCCCCCCAAAAAAAAAACAACACAACGTACACAACTTACACAATGCAATCATACACACAAAATAATGATATAATTTGCAAGTATTATAGATTGGGTTGAAAAGAAGTATCAAAAGGACAAGAACTAAGAATAATGATAAAACAGAAGATCAGAATTATACAAAAACACACACGAAACAATCAAGATTCGTTACCAAGTACAAGCACAAATAAATATTTATTATATCAGTACATGTGCCATGCAGAAAGTATATTTAAGTAGAAACATGTAATAATTCGTTTCATACAGGCTCACATATACACAATTTTTCGTATGCATACAGTTACATAAATAACTAAAAACACCTAGATCTAAGGTTAATATTTTGAAAGTATTACCTACAAGATTAAGATTACATATTACTTTCAAGTTAATCGGTAACGAATTTCGAACATGGACACCCACCGTAAGAACGACTTCTGGGCATAAATTCCTGCAAGTGTTCACACGCATTATTTGAACCTCTTCTCATCTGCTGAACGGCTGTTGAGATAAGGATTTATTCAAACATGCACAAGTTGATCGTCTTGTTAAACAATCAGGCTTAGAATCAGAATTATTGAGAAGCTGCATGCATTTATTTTGCTGGTATGAGAGAATGTGATACAGTTTCATTAATAGGGAGTAGGATGTAGTATAGGTGGTAGGACATTAGGAGCAGGTTAGGATAGGATTAGTTAATAGGGTACATCAAACCAAGATTGTGCCTGTATAATTTCATAACTATAATTTTTTAAAATACCCAATAAAAAATAAACATTAGACGTTCTTAAAAGGTTGCCTGGACATTCTAGACGGATATAATGTTCTCTAAACGTTCTGGAACGGGTCATAGGACTTTTTAGACGCTTTTAAAACGTTTTTTGAACGTTCTAGACGGTTCTCAAAGGTTTTCTGGACGTCCGCAGAACGTCCACAGAACGTTTTGAATATTCTCAAAAGGTTTTACTGACGTCTTTAACGTCCAAAATGTTTTCTGCACGTCAAAATGCAGCTGGGAACGCAAATGATGGAAGCATTAATGTGTACACGAGAAACACGAAAGTAGGAGATCGATTTTCTGTTCACTGCAAAAGCTGTTATACGCTTTGCCTTCATCTACTACAGTGAATTGCTGTTGAATTATACATCTTATCTATTCATTGTGACAATGGCGAAAAAAACACACCATTAACACTGTTCCTTCCTGTTCATGATATACAAAGATTCCTAAAATGCAGTGCAGATACTAGTTGTTATAAAAACATTTACCACTTTTGATCCTTAATATTTCAAAAACTATATTTCAGATAACACTGGCATGAGCAATAGCTGAATAGTGTACAATTTTGTTGGAGGCAATTTCAAAATGACAGCATGATTCAGTTTCATTAAATTAAACATTAATTTTTTTTTCAGATACGTTTCAGGTTTTGCTCTATTTTCAACGCTCTGTACAAAAACTTTAACTTTGCATAGAAGTCAATTGGTGTGTATGGGAGTGTGTAGTTGACACCCAGACAATGGTCCTGAACAATGGCCAAGATTTGAATGCTCCATTATTTATTCATGAGAAATTCCACTATCACAGCTAGTCTTTATTCACTCTGAATGTGGTGTATGCAAGCACTTGAAAACATGTGCTTACTTTTTTCATGTGCATGCATTTCACCCTTTGCTAGGAATTCAGACTAGCAGTGCAAAGGCAAGCCATCATTATGAGTAATCAATAAAGCATTCATGTGCCTCTGAGCAGAGCACTGAACAGGTCGTATCCAGGTCCATTGTTCAGGGTCATTGTAAGTACACACTCACATACACATTATTAGTTCCTGTGTAAAGTTCAGGTTTTGTACAAATTGTTAAAATTTGACCAAAATCTGGAACCTAACTTTGAAATCGATCATGGATTTCATGAAACTGATCTAGGTTTTCATATTCAGAAAATCACCTCCTACTAAATTGTACACTATTCAGCTGTTACTCATATCAATGACAGTTTTATCCGATATAATAGTTTTTGAGCTATAAAGCATTAAAAGTGGGAAATGTTGTTGTAACACCTAGTACTTCCATCACCATTTAGTGTTGAATAAAACAAAAAGTCATCCGTTTTGATTTACAGTTGGGAATATCCTGTCTTTTTAAAGGTATGAACAACAGACATTTTACTGATGAGGGGG
The DNA here is from genome assembly GCA_033980235.1 of Diadema setosum. NCBI lineage: Eukaryota > Metazoa > Echinodermata > Echinoidea > Diadematoida > Diadematidae > Diadema > Diadema setosum. The sequence continues at coordinate 5,095,417 of CM067070.1, read as the reverse complement.
CTTTGTCACGTTGTGATGAGGCTTATAAATATTTTTACAATGGCTTACCTTGGAATAATGTTTGAGTCCATTTATAGTATTGCATTTCATTATAATGATAATGAGAATGGAAGAGTCCTTTAAGTTATGATTAATCATGTTCATGTTAAAATGAATAAGTATTTTTTTCCGTCCAATATCCAGAAAATCATGACTTTCCCAGGGATTATCGAACTATTAAACTAGAAATGTCGCTATGGCGACTGGTATGCCTCCGCCATAATGCATGGTTCTCCAAATAGGTCTATAGCACAATGTCTTGACAATGTGTGATGACAGCTTCACATAACTGACAACATATTAAAACGACAGGTTTGTCACAAATGCTTTGAGTGTTCACTATCCTTGAACTAGGTTTATTTGGATGAATGGCTATACTGTCTAAGAGTGCAGGTATTTGGGGATTTGAGGATTTGTACCCAACTTTTGACCCTTTTTTTAAAAAGTTCTTTTAAAGAAAAAAGTTTTTAAAAACAGGAAGTGAAATTTAGCATTTTCACTTGACCTTTGACCTTTTGGCCTTTGACCTTTAGGTATACAATAAGTTTCAAGAAAAAATCCTGCAGGCATTGCTTAGATAAGCGAGAAATAATGACATTTTGATGAGTTGACCTTGACCTTTCACCCCCTGACCTTTGACCCATGACCCCTAAATTTCCTATGTGATCACTGCCAGTCAGTACATGCATATGTACTAAGTTCCATGAAGATACCTTGAAATATTTGTGAGATATGGAGAAAAAAGTGAAATTTTAACCTTTTGCACTTGACTTTTGACCCTTGACCTTTGACCTCATGACCCAAAGCTCTCTCTGGGGAATCTTTACTTGGTATTTCATGTATACACCAAGTTTCAAGAAAATACCTCCAGGCATTGCATAGATATAGGGGAAATAGTGAAATTTTGAGCATTTGACCTTGACCTTGTGACCTTTGACCTTGAGCATGTGCGCCCAAAAGTTGATAGGCATATTAAACTTCGCCCACTCATACATACACATGCCAAGTTTCATTAGGATACCTCCAACGGTTTTTTAGATACGCTGTCCACAAAATTGATTACGGACGGACGGACGGACGGACGGACGGACGGACAACCCGAAAACATAATGCCTCCGGCGACACTTCGTGGCGCAGTCATAAAAGATATATATGACATGGTATGCACTCAAGTCAAACCTTGAAATGTGAGATATAGGCTTTCTCATCAACTTTTTCCAGTTTGCGTCAATATTTTGCGTTCGCTCGATATTGTACATGAGAATGCAAAACTGTGCAATTTTAAAATCACATAACGTTCTTTCATGTCGATCAATGTTAATGAAACTTGTTAGATTTTGTTTATCTGGTATTACTTTATTTTTCTTCAACTTTGTCTTACTCAAGGTGATAACTGCACTTTAATAACTGTATATCATTTGGTTTGGTTTGGTTTCGTTTGTATTAATTCTATTTCTACATTTTCTTTCTCCAAACACAATAACAAATGAAACGAAACTAATATACAGAGTATGAAAAAAAGGAGAGTAAAACATACAAATCAATACAAGAAAAATTGTAAATTACGATTTCAGGTATTACCATGTTTTCTTATTGACTGATTGACTTAATCACTTTTTCGTCAACAATCGGGATTATTGACACTTACAACAATTCATTAAATACATTCAAAAACACAGAACGAATTATACAACTGTAGGCTTACAAACGAATATTTAACAATTGGCTCTTACAGATGTTTGATGTTCGTTATTCCAAAGGTTCAAGAATCCGAAAATAAAACAAGGTTCGGTATTCTGAAGGTTCGTTTATTCGAAATGAATTAAGTGAAGAAAATGACTCACCCAAGTGGGAGAAGCACTGCACCAGATTCTACTGGCCCGAGTTATGACACTAATAACGGGTTCTTCATAAATTCATGTTCATGCTCCGTGATGTAAAAATTCATAAAATTCCTAAAATTTAATTTCATGTATTAGATTTCAACACAAATTATGCAGTATTGTATTAGAAACATATAAATCCAGAGATCAATAAAAAGTAACATGCATTTTGTTTTAATCATAATTACAGAAACTTTTTCATGACACAAAATGAATTTAAATCGGTCTAAGACCCTACGTTGCACTCATACCGCATGTTTAAGACTATGTGCGGGAGAACCTACAGAGAAGCAGATGCTTGTGAGGGTAGGTCTCCAGAAAAAAAAAAAAAAAATCTGACACAATCCCTCACACACGCACACACACACACACACACACACACACACTACACGCACCTGGACAAGCGTAACAATAATTACATCGTGTGAAGGCCCGGTCCCAGAGGATGTAAAACGTTAAAAAACAAACAAACAAAGCAAAAAAAAAAATGTCATCCGTTGGAAAACACTACCCATCCGCAGTGTAATCATCGTGTAATACGTGTTTCACACTCTCTATCCATCGAGCATCCTTCCACTGTGACTCCATCCGCGCAAAAAGTTTCAAGCTGCTCAAAACTTTTAGAACGAATGAACTTTCCGTCGTGTACGATGTAAATCCGCGACAGAGGAGTAACAAACGTTGTATGTCCGTTGTCATCCGTTAAACGTCAGCTGTATCCTCTCTGCATCCTCTGGACATCCTCGCAACTCACATCCGCTGCAGTTGAAAACGGTAAGAGGGAGGAAAGATATGGTACATGGAACGTCTGTACATCGTTAATAGCACGAAAATAGAAAAGATGAGAGCGTATGCATTTCGTATATAAAGTATTTAAAACGGACAAAGCTTTTGTTTCCGTTAGGCGTACGTGATACTCTCTATATACTCTCTAGGCGTACGTGATACTCTCTACGTACACACTCTCTATCCATCGAGCATCCTTCCACTGTGACTCCATCCGCGCAAAAAGTTTCAAGCTGCTCAAAACTTTTAGAACGAATGAACTTTCCGTCGTGTACGATGTAAATCCGCGACAGAGGAGTAACAAACGTTGTATGTCCGTTGTCATCCGTTAAACGTCAGCTGTATCCTCTCTGCATCCTCTGGACATCCTCGCAACTCACATCCGCTGCAGTTGAAAACGGTAAGAGGGAGGAAAGATATGGTACATGGAACGTCTGTACATCGTTAATAGCACGAAAATAGAAAAGATGAGAGCGTATGCATTTCGTATATAAAGTATTTAAAACGGACAAAGCTTTTGTTTCCGTTAGGCGTACGTGATACATCCTCTTCATCCGCTCTGCATTCGCTCTTTCCTCTATAAAAACAACAAATGACTCAATGGGATATGCAATGAGTCAGGTGCATTTCAAAGACGCAGTGCATAAATCATTATTTGCATAATTATACTGACCCCCACCCCCGTTTTTCTAAAATGGACATGAGATAAAAACAAAAAGAAGAAAAAAAAAAAACTGCACCTGAACCGAACAGCACTATTATACACTCCACCCAGCATTCCAGCTCTGCGTTGTGGTACAAGAAATACGCGAAAAGTAATTAATGCATTTATTATTTAGTCTTCTGTCAAGAGGCGTTCTGACATAATGGAAAGTTTGTCTCTTTTAATACACACAGAACACGCGCGCGCGCACCCTGTGTTATAACCTATGGAGACGCACAAGCAAAACCCGACATACTGTCATTAATGGAAAAATATCATAAAGTAAGTAATGTCCGTGGACTTGAAAGCAATGGTATAACAACTTCATACTGCTTACCTTTAATCTTCAGCACTTGCAGATTCAGGATTGCTCGAGGTAACCAAACCAGACCAGATGGCCTCCTCCAGGGTGGCTGTAAACTAACTCCACTCCTTTTTAACATATCATGGTGACATGACAATCACTTCATGTAGGAAGTTTGCTCGTGCAGATTATCTTGCCCTTACGTCTCATAGAAGGTCCTTGGATGACAATCATCAGCCGAGTACTGACCCATCTCAAGACAATAGAGGAGTACTTCACCTTCTGGAGACTTTACCCCAACCTTTACAAGATTACCATCAGGCCCATGCCTTCCATCTTAGTAACCATCTTGACAACGCTATGTTCAAGGTGGGTGCTGTTCGTTATTCCGAAGGTTCGCTATTCCGAGGGTTCGTTTTTCCGAAGGGTCGTTAATCCGAAACACACAAATTCCCTATACCTAGAGGTTCGTTAATCCGAAAATGAAAAAGGGTTCGTTAATCAGAAAATTTGTGGCGTTATTCCGAAGGTTCGTTATTCCGAAGAATCGTTAATCCGAAAATGAAATTCGGAACAATGAACCTTCGGAATAACTAATCTTCGGACTAAAGAGCCTTCGGAATAACGAACCTTCGGAATAACGAGCTGTAACCGTTCAAGGTAGCCTTCTGTGGCAAGCCTTCCAAGTATAGGCTAGGGAAATCCACCCTTCTTCACTTGCACTCGATCACTCTCCCTCCTTACGCTGGAAGGAAAGGATGGCAAGTGTCACCAGTGCCGTCAACGCACACCCTGACCTCCCAATCACGATAACCTGGGGGCATTTCATAAAGCGTTTTGTCTGACAAATTTGTCTGCTCTCAGCCAATCAGATGCAAGGATTTTAGTAGCTTATAACACTTTGTCCAAAAAAAAATCTGATGAAACGCTTCACGAAATGCCCTCCTGAACAGATTTCCCTCCCGTCACTTGAAAGCTTTGACCCCAAAACAGGGTGATGCAAATGCTGGTCTCATGTCATCTCTGATGCCACCCAAGTTATCTACAACACTGTCTCTGGCCTGGCAACAAAGCCAAAGGGCTTCATCGGGTGGTGAAGTAAGTCTTCATGTCTTCATCCTGTTTCTATGGCAAATAGTCACCCTCTGACCCCTGAGGAAGTGCTGAACATAATCAGATGTGGTTGCAATTAAGGCAATTGCAGGACTGATATGCATCTTTAGCCTGAGAAACCTGCAAATCTGGGGCTGATGTCGCCTGCTGCCAATATCCAAAAGAGATCTGTGAAGACAATAAAAATGACAGTTTTAGTGTTAAGACAAGACTGAATGTACTCATGATGTCAAAGTGTATTATTATCAACACCTGCGTAAATGAGAAGCAGACACAAATCGAGTTTCCGAGTAAACAGTCACCTTGAAGGCATTTAATAGAACCCAGCGTCAGACCAGATACCCAGCAGTGTGTAGCAGAGGCTAACCCTACAGTCACCATGAGGTGGCGCTATGTAACAAGCTTGACTTGTAACATTGACAATCATCAGCAACACTGGCGTGATTGCCTTTCTTCTTTACTCTTTCATTTTTCACCTGAATGATAAAAAAAAATATAAAAGCTCTACTTGAGCTTAACAAACCATTATCTTTAAAATGAATAAGGGTGTGAACTATTATAACATAAAAGTAGCTGCACTGTTCATGACCTATGATACTTTCAAGAGTAAACTACCGTGAACTATAATAAGCTGGCTTATAAAAACACGAAGCTAACACCTGAAAATAGCAATTACACTAACACCTGACTTAGACACCAAGAGTGTAATCATAAAAGCTTATTGGGTACCGTACATTAACAATAACACCAGATACGCATTCCACCATCAATTCTTCTCGTCAACGTTAAAGAAAACAAAAACAATCACAAATTGTGACAAGCATATAACCATCACATCATACCAATACCTCTCTCAGACATGGTGACACTGAGTCAAACAGTCCTGATTGACATGAAACATACCGTTCAGCAAAAACAACAGGTTTGACAATCATGTACAACCTGATAGGGCGAGCTAGGATGGCATGAAATATAGCTCCTACAAAGGCATAAACGTACACAGTATAAACAAAAATATGAAATGATGTACAAAATGTTCATGTGGGGACACAGGAAATACACATACCTATATAAAATAGAATTACATATGCACGTAGCAGAAAACATTGATATTAACGAGTAAAGGTGCAATTAGGGACAGGCACCAAACAGACACCAAAGATGTAAATATATAAAGGTAACTGGAGGATATTAAGAAGATGGGGGGTATGTGGTAAAAATAAACCTGGTATTACACTCAGAAACAAGAAGGCGTATACACCCACTAAAGATATAAGCATCATATGTTATACACAGCACAAAGGGGCAAATCACTGAGACATAAGCGGGGTGACTGAAAAATAATACACCTATAGAACATATCCACGACTAAATTATAATACGGAGAACATACCAAGACAGCCAGGTGAGAGACAATAAAGATAAACAAGGATGTCATAAAAGACGGATTGGTAGAAATGAAGAATAAATATGATACGAGTACAGAGTAAAAAACGCCTGTTTAGGACACCTCAGAGAAAATTTATAGTTGAGGGACATAATGTAATAAACCAGATGGGGGAAATGAAATAACATATGTGGCACCAAGATAACATGGCTATACGAGAGGTACATTGTAAGAATACACGGTGAGTGAGGGGGGGGGGGGGCATTAGTCTGAGGTAGCCAGCAGTTCAGATGTACATTGTATATCATTGATTAATACATCAAATAATCATCAAACCTAGGTGGGAGGCGTCGGGAGCGCTGAGGGCGCCCAGTGGGGGTCACATGGGTGGGGGGACAACCTGGACCGTTAATAGTCGGAGCAGTGGGGGCAGGTTCCTGGGGCAGAGGGGAAAGGGGGGCTTCAGGAGGGGGCTCCTGCAGGGGGACACACGGGACATCTGGCCCAGGAGGCAATGAGAGTTCCTGTGGAATGTCTCTGCAGGTGTCTGGGGGAGCAAATCTCGCTCGTCGTCTGGGGAAAGCAAGTCTTTCTCATTTTCGTCAGACATCTGGTGCTGGGGAGGAGCCACAAGGGGAACAGGGACCCTCATGCATTGCGATGTCTGTACACGATATGACGATTTTCTGAGCTGAGAGCCAATGAATTTGCGAATGTTACACCACCTGCCATCTATCGATGTTATAAGGTATCGAGAGCGTGCGGAGGAGTTGCTGCGATCTGACCGGAGATAAACAAGGTCCCCAACTGCGAGAGGGTCATCATTGGGGAGGATGCGGGAGGGAGCCTTGGAACGCTCGCTGTGGGGATGGTTCGAAAGGCGCTGTTCATGTTGTGAAGAGATGAGGTCCGCATCCGACAGTGGAATTTGGCTGTGCGTGAATTGGTCGCGCTGAGTCCACATTTCACGTGCTGAAAGGTCACGCGAGCGAAGACGGCTATTGAGACGGGCAGTGGCGAGGGACAGGGACAAGGATGTCAGTGGTCCTCCGGAGGGCTCATGCCGCAGGATTTCATCTTCGAGTTCACGAATGGCCTTCTCAGCAACCGGGTTCTTATTAGGGTTCTTGGCGTGACCTACTTCAGTGGAAAGGTGAAACTGGGCGAGCAGGCATCATCTTGCAAGGATGCGAAACCAGGGGCGGGGTCGGAGCGGATGACAGCAGGGGGCCCATCGAGCGGGCGAAGTTCCACACAGAGACGGATCAAGGCACCACGAAGAGTATCTCTGCGCTCATCTGGAAGGAAACAAGTGGCGGTGTAGGAAGTGACACATTCGCGGAGAAGTAGAATCAGTTGTTTCGAGCACTTGATGACATCAGCGGCGAACGACGTACCCACGGCCGCGGGGGGATCGCCAGTGGTCTGAGGGACAACCGTGTGTGGAGCATTCCGCAGGGATGCACACTGATGGCAGGTGTCGGTGACACGTGTGATGGTAGAGTCCATGTCCAGGGCAAAAAAAAAAATGCCGGTTGACAACGGTCTTGAGTTGGTGGTGGGTGGGATGATCAAGTTGGAGATTGAGTGAAGTGAGTAGGCCATCAAGAACGCTACGGGGGGTGATGATGCACTCGCGAGGTGACAGGAGAGCCTGTTCACGGCGGACAACCAACAGCCCATCTCTAGCCATGGTAGCAACACGGAGATAGCGTTTGACGTCTTTGATATTGGTCAGTTTCTTAGAAGGTCGGGTGCCCTGGAGAAGGTGAGCGTGAGTGCGTCGCAAGTCTGGGCACTCAGATTGCATGCTGACCCATGCTGGCCGGGAAGTGAAAGGTAATTTCCGTTTCCCTGTGAGCACATCCGTAGGGGACACTCTGTGAACAACAGAATCCTCTGTCTGACGAATGAAGAGGCATACCTGACAAGAGGAATCAGTGCACTCTGGGGCATTCCTGCTAGCAAAATCTGACGGAACATTGGCGGATCCGGCCACATGGAGCACGGCACATTGGAACCGGATAACTGTGGACAGGAAGGTTGACACACGTGGGCTGGCAGAGAACTCACCACGACAGAGTTTTTCAAAAGCCTGTACACAGGGCTTGCTATCTGTGAGAATGCACGGCCGGTGCTTGGACTGTACAATGTACGGGCTGAAATACTTGCAGGATGCTGCAACAGAAAGGGCCTCTATCTCAATGGGAGCCAAGTAACCTGCCGATCACGAAGTTTGGAGCTAAAGAAACCAGCTACCTGTGGCTTTCCTTGTCGTGTTATGTACAATGTGGCACCAATACCATGATCTTTGACAGCACCATCAGTAACAATCCAGAGCTGGTCGGATGGTCGGGGAAGGGTAATGGAACGAGGGGAGGCTAAGGCTTCCTGAGCGGTCTTGAAAGATGAACGCAGGTCATCGGACCAATCAATGCGATCACTCGACTGACCACCAGCAATTGCAGCGTCCAGTGGTGTGAGGAAGGTAGCGCAATGTGGGAGAACACGGGCGAGCATCTTATATGCCCCAATGAAGGAACGCATTCTTTTCACAGTAGTAGGAGGGGGGCATGAGGCAAGCGCCGCAATGCGATGAGGGCTCGCTTGTAGGGTCCCTTGGGACCAGATCCAGCCCAGGACCGTGGTAGACTTTGGGCAAATCACAGTCTTATGGGCTGAAAGATGAAGGTCTAACTTTCGGAGGGCCTGCAGGACACGTGACAAATTCTGGAGGAGCTCCTCGGGGGTATCACCAAAAATGAACAAGTCGTCTGCAAGTTTCACAATACCTTCCACAAGTAGTGTTGTGTAGCGGATGTTCCGCTACTTGGGATCGTTAATATTTTTGAGAGGTACACATCACAGTAATAATGAGTGGCGACAAAGTTCATTTAAGTTTCCATGTGCACTTTATTTGAGAGGCGTTTTGGAGGCGATCCTCTCTTTTCGAGCGTCAGAATAAAAGTTTTCTTCTCTGCATGTTATACAACTTCATACATTCAGTCACGAGGATTACACTGTTGGTTACTGGTAACACTGTTGTGATACATTATGAATGGGTGAATGGGGGTGGAGTCTTTGTGTTAAAGAGGGTTTTTAATTGGGCAAATCTTTGGTTGCTATAGGAACAAAGGCGGGACTAGTTTTAAGAGGAGGTAGTATTCTTGAATTTGGATTTAACAATTCTAAGTAATCAATGGAAGAAGGGCAGGATGTTTAGGTTTGGCTTAGCCTGGTCGTAAATTAGATGGGGCTAGTTCAAGTACTCAAGGGATGATGAAGGTCGATGATTCACTGGATGAGGTGGAGAGTATTGGTAGGGGTCATTGACTGGTGGAGGTGAACTGGTATATGTGGGAGGGGGTAGTGATGACTTTGTGTATCATTACACAACAGTAGATCCCCAAGCACGCGACACATCAGCTCTTCAAGAGCAGTTTCTGAGCCTGGCATGCCCATGGCACAGCGTGTATACACACGGACTCCACGATAGGGGTTGCAACACCACAATACTTCATCGAGGCCTTGGACAGGGGAATTTGATAAAAAAAAAGCATGTGTGAGATCTGTGGCAATGAGATGCTTCATTTGACCAATTTTTCTGAGGGTGGAATCCACATCAGGCATAAGGGAGGGCTGAGGCTTGGCATAACGGCCTACATCGGCAAAAGCTGTAACAAGGAGGAAGCCGCTGTTGGCCTTCTTCACAAGGAAGGATGGATTCAGGTACTCAACAGAGATGCCCACATCCTCTGGGCGAGCAAACACACCCTGTTGTTCTAGTTCATCGAATTTCTCTTGGAGATCAACCAAAGAGTTACGGAAGTAAAGTGTCAAGCGACCCTTGCGTTGGGGAGGCTGAACCGGGCCCATGTTGACAACGGCCTCAAACGGGCCAACAGCACCATTATATCCAGTGAAGGCAGGGTCAAAAACATCATCGAACTCCGCATGGAGAGACTGAAAGTCATGTTTCGTACCAATGGGGATAATGCAATCAGGATCGAGCAATATTGGGTCAGAAAAACGATGCTCAGTATCACGTGAGACACCACTGGGCACGGGCCTATTGGGTAGAGAGGGGTGGTCAGCAGACTGAGGCTCTGAAGGAACGTAGACCGGACGAACCTGGCAGAAATGTTCATGTTTACGGATCAGGCGGGGTTGAGGCGTAAGATTAGGGATACGCACTTTGCCTGCTACACTGGAGACCATGCACGGTTCAGGCCAAGATGGGTCAGTTGGGGGAACACCCTTTTGAGGGACAATCCTGGGCTCAAGGGCAAGTGTGTCATGAGACAATAGCTCATCAGGAACTGACAGCTCGACGAATTCACCAGGCAAAAGCACAGTAGACTGAGATGGGGCACGAAGGACATGAGCACGGCGAACTGCATGTGTCACATTGTCCGAAGGCCTGCGAGAACCATATAAAATGATCATGTCATCACCCACACACACCTGGCGTTTAGCAGGACGAACCGACACATCATTGTGCTCCATAAATGGGGTACCTGCGAGTACTTCTACATCAAGATTATCAATGACCAAACCCTCAAACACGAATGAGTTGCCGTCACGAGTGAAGGACAGAGTGGTCTCCCCAACAACATCAAGGGGGGAAGACCCATCGGCTTGAAGAGCAGACTGCGAGCTGGGTTTTATGACACCCTGGAGAGACTGGACAGTAGAAGCTCTGATCATGTTACCAGTAGCACCACTGTCGACAGTGATGCGAACAACCTGGTGCCCGCAAAACGCATCAAAATATGGAGACTGACGGACCTGGGCTCTGAGGGCCGATGAAGAGTCGCTGGTAGCCGTATCATCCTTCAGAGGGACAGGCTCAGACAGGTGGACCTGTTCAACTTGGCACAAATCATCATAAGCAATCTCATCATCAGACTCTAAAATATGTGCAACCTGGCGGGCCTTAGCAATGAATCGCCTGTCTGCTTCGGGTAAGTGCGTACACTCACTTAAATAATGAGTGTCTGGCCGGCGCGCTTCACGACAGAGAGGACAGTATTTACTGTTGCGCTGGGGGGTGTGAGTCTGCGGATCGCGGCGACTGCGGGGCATTGGAAAACGCTGGGGGCGTAGGCCTACAGGGCGCGGGGAAGGGGAGGTCAGGGTGCGCATAGCACGAGAACTCTCCGTGGTGTGGATTTCATCCAAAAGACTAATGCCTGAGAGATTTCGGGTTTCAGTGAAGCTAAGGTACGAGAGCGCAATTCTGTACCGTAGCGCTGCTTGACCAGGCGAGGAAGATCTGAATGAATGAATTGGAGCCAAGTGAGGACGATAAGGTTTTCCAAGGTGGGGTAAGCTCCTCTTCTTCACTAACACGCTTACCATGATGAGTTATGCCACCTGCGGATGTGAGCAGGTTGTCTTCGATAAAGGCCACCACCCTTTGGTAGAGGTCCTTAGGACGCTCATCTGCCTCTAGTTTGATGTCACTGAAATCAAGAAAGTGAGCGCCGGTACTTTGAAACCCATAGTGAAGAATGATCTTCCCCCAAATATCGTTGAGGGAGGTGGAGGTCTTGACTATGGAATTGCGTGAGATAATGGGACAATATAGCAATCTGTCCGAGCATGAGCTCAAGCATACTGGCTTTCTGGTGTGCTGATTTTCGAGACCCGGTCGGGACGCTTTCTGGGTCATCAACAAAGCCACGGAGTGGGCAAGATTTAGATTTTTGAGCCCATGAGCAATCGTCATCTAGGAACGGCGCAAAATTTGAGTCTAGGGTGAAAGTGTACTCTAAGTTTTGTCGCCAATTTTCGAACGAATTGACTGTTTCACGTTTGGTGAGACACCATTGCTTGGGTGCTCTTGGAGCTGAGACCATCACTAAAGCCTATAGGTGGGACCTTAATGTAAGAGAAAAACAAGGAACTTACACCAACTCCGGATAGTTGGCCGATTTGGAGCTCAGCAAGCTTAACGTCTGCTTGTGCAGGTGAAAACAAATCCTCAGGAGTAGGTAACGTTTCCAGAGCTGCCACCACGTAAATGAGAAGCAGACACAAATCGAGTTTCCGAGTAAACAGTCACCTTGAAGGCATTTAATAGAACCCAGCTTCAGACCAGATACCCAGCAGTGTGTAGCAGAGGCTAACCCTACAGTCACCATGAGGTGGCGCTATGTAACAAGCTTGACTTGTTACATTGACAATCATTAACAACACTGGCGCTGAGAACTGTGAGAGAACTGAAAGAGGTACCTCACATTGCTCCTTGGTTGATGTTTAATGAACAGTTTGTACGGTGTCGCGTTTGGACTGTTTCGTTTATGCCTTCACCAGTTTTTGTTGTTTTAATTCAAGAAGAAAATCAAGTTTGCTCGATAATATCATGGCGGTACTCCTAAATTATAACATATTTGTATTGCACTTGCAACACTTTATAACAGCGTAGGTACGGGACTGGAAATACAGTAAATTTGTGTTATGTTTCCATGCATATTTTTTGCCATTCATATTCCACATGAGCAAAGGAGTGGCGGCCATTTTGAATTGAAAATGAGCTTTAAATACTAAATGAACCTATATGAAATGAAAATATTCTTGCAAATGCAGATGGAGTAACTCTAGGAATAGAAATGTACAAAGTTTGGTGGAATAATTGGTCATAGAATGCACATTATTATGATCATCACAGCCAAATGAGCATATCTGGCGGCCATTTTGGATTTTTGCATTTTGTCGAAAATGCTCAAGGTTACGCGAGTGGCATCAATCGGATTTGGAATCAGCACCCTCGAATTGACAAGAAACCATAAAAAACATTGTATATATCAAGAAACAAGGTTAGGTGCCTTCTAGCCTGGTCTATGAACCCTTGTATTAACTGACAACCTACTGTACCAGTTATGACTTTATATGTTGCTGAGAAGATATAGAAAGCGGGAATTTTCTTCTTCGATGATGTTCGATAATCATATCTTTCTCGGCAAGCACATAATAATACGCAGAGTGCACCATCGTGTAATGGGGGTGAATGTGCCCAGGCAATCGCGAGTGGAGCATGAAGCATAGTGCAGTGCAGTGCCGGTGGAACTTGCAGTGGTCAACATTCCAACATGATTGTGAATCTACACTACATCAGCTTTCAGTTTCTATTTGTGCCTCTTTTAGGGCTCACACCTGTAAATAAATGGACTGTCCCAGACCCCTTCACAAATTCGTACCAAAGATATCAAAATAAATGAAGAAAAAAATTAATTAAAAATCAATGATGTAGTTTGGCAAAAAACTGAATAGCTGTAGATATTGAGTATGAATTCCTCTACAAACTGCACTTTGGTTGGAAGATAAAAGTTTTTCTGATGGAATTTGAGGGGACTATATTTCATTGGGTACGTGTACGGAAAATAGGTGATATTTTGAGTGACAAGAACTCGTAGTCTGGTTTTGCAGACCCCTGGACAGAATTAGAGCAGAACAACCCACCCTGGAAATCTGATGGATGAAAGGTAATATCTCTTTTATTCAGGTTAGTGAAGATGAAACACCTCATTTCTCCCAGCTATTTTACAGAATTTTTTGAAATTTGAATTTTAACACACGTCTCTATGGGGAATTATTTACCCGTGTGAGCCCTATAGAGAATGCACGCAATACATGCAAGTCTATGGGAAGTATTCATCCCATACAAGCTCTGCTGGTTTATGTTGATCTTGTATTGTGTCAGATCTCTCTTCCTCCCTCCCCCTTCTCCTCCCTACTCCCCCCCCCTCCCTCTACCTCCCTCCTCTACTCCCCCCCCCCACTCTATCTTGCTACAATTTCTTTTCTTAATATTATGTTCTTGTGGTACTAGATCTTAGTAAATAGCAGTCATCAGTATCACACAACTTTGAATGACTTCTTGTATTGTGTATCTTGTATTGTGTCAGATCTCTTCCTCCCTCCCCCTTCTGCTCCCTACCCCCCTCCCTCTACCTCTCTCCTCTACTCCCCCCCCCCCCCACTCTTCCTTGCTACAATTTCTTTTCTTAATATTATGTTCTTGTGGTACTAGATCGTAGTAAATAGCAGTCATCAGTATCACACAACTTTGAATGACTGTGTTAAAATTGTATTGTGTATCTTGTATTGTGTCAGATCTCTTCCTCCCCCCTTCCCCTCCCTACCCCCCTCTCTCTACCTCTCTCCTCTACTCCCCCCCCCCCTCCTCAACTCTGCCTTGCTACTATTTCTTTTCTTAATATTATGTTCTTGTCACTAGATCTTAGTACATAGTAGTCAGTCATCAGTATCACACAACTTTGAATGACTGTGTTATTTTAATGTATTTCTTTGTTTTGGCTACCACTGAAACAGCTCAAAATACATAAAGTTAGTCTGTTTGACAAAGCAAAGTCTTATCAAGTACTTTGTAGGCTATAAGGTGATGATGACACACCCACAATCAAGGATAACTGCCTGGATCTATGTATTCATCTTATGAAGAACTGATCAAAACTGCAAGATTTATTTTAAAAAAAAAAACCTAAAGGGCATGATTTTCTAAAAGTGTCCCTTTGAGAAGCTTTATAATCCTTGAAAGTGTAATTTCTCATATGATGTAGGGGCAAATATCATAAAAAACACATTTATGATATTTAAAAGTCAAATAAGAAATATGACCTCCACTATAGGGCTCACACCTGTAAATAAAATGGACTGTCCCAGACCCCTTCACAAATTCGTACCAAAGATACCAAAATAAATGAAGAAAAAAATTAATTAAAAATCAATGATGTAGTTTGGCAAAAAACTGAATAGCTGTAGATATTGAGTATGAATTCCTCTACAAACTGCACTTTGGTTGGAAGATGAAAGTTTTTCTGATGGAATTTGAGGGGACTATATTTCATTGGGTACGTGTACGGAAAATAGGTGATATTTTGAGTGACAAGAACTCGTAGTCTGGCTTTGCGGACCCCTGGACAGAATTAGAGCAGAACAACCCACCCTGGAAATCTGATGGATGAAAGGTAATATCTCTTTTATTCAGGTTAGTGAAGATGAAACACCTCATTTCTCCCAGCTATTTTACAGAATTTTTTGAAATTTGAATTTTAACACACGTCTCTATGGGGAATTATTTACCCGTGTGAGCCCTTTAGAGTGTACTTGGGTTTTGCTATTTATTTACTGAAGTTGCTGCACCGGCGGCGACTGTCAAGCCCCAGTCACATAGACATCCCGGACCACCCCGGATCTGATCCGGGATGATCCGAGGAGAGATCTGTGTTGACGCCCGGAGGCCAACACGGCAACTTTTGGAGGTCAAAAACATTCGGCGTCATCCGGGGAATGACCAAATGGCCAGCTGAGTTAGCTTAGCATGGTAGCGTCTACTACAACTTCTACAAGTAATAGTGAAATGTTAGCGTGCAGATATTTCATGAGAGCAATTGCCCGATTTGTTCATGTATGGGTGAATTGCAGGTAACTTAAGGCCTGAATAGTGAAGGGATCGAAGAAGAAACCGGAAATTTCATAAGAACTGATCTGCATTTTATTATTAATATTATTAGGGCCTATATAGGCCTATATTTTTGACGACGTGTCTAACATTGAATAATTACACTGTCACTAGCTGTGTGGATAGTATTCAGAAGTGATACAAATTTTCCATTTTGTGTCAAATCGACAGGAAAAATCTGTTGTTGTTTTTTTCAGTCTAGAAAATCGAGGTTATTTTGTCCAACAGAATTATGGGCCTAACCTAAGCCTAATGTTTTTTAGGCCCTAACGTGAACTTATAGCGTTAGCATTTACACTACAGAGAACCAGCTGTACGTTACCTGTGTCATTGTTACGTTTACAAGTCCTAATGTTACTATCTAACATTACTATAGGTCTACAACAAAAACTTGTAAAATACTAGGGGTTAGGGGTTATGATAACAGCGACCAGCCCGAACGCAAAGCACTTTGTACAACTAACAGGGAGTGCCCTGGGGTTAGGGCAGGTAGTACTATCTGGAGAGTCTGACAGTGGTTAGACTAACTAGATCTAGTAGTAGTAGTAGGGCCTAGTAGTAGTACGTAGATCCAGGTCTACACAGAATATGAATTGAAACCATGGTTCAGATCTTGGTTCAGACTTGAAAGCTATCTTCCACAATTCTAAGTGCATACAGCACTGTAATCGCAATGCATGTATAAGAATAAGATAGAGAATGATGTTTACCTAAATTCATTGGCATGGAACCTCTAGAATTCTACTGCTATACTACCAGGTGTCTATAGATCTAGAATCCAGTGGTATAGTGATCCTGAGTAGCGCCTACTGACCTAGATACTACTTAACCAATGTATACCAAAAGTATAACCAGACTGAACCCTTAGCCTTGGTATTCTTAAACATATTATCATTAACATAAGTAGGCCTATCACTCATCAGTAAGGAAGTTAATAGGTCTTCTAAATAGTGCTATCTATCTAGGTAGTTAGTAGATTCTATAGGTCCATACTCCGATGCTAGTACCGCTTACACAACTTCTTTTAGCAATTTAATTGATGATGATGACATGACAACAGTTGATGATCAGAGTCAGACTGTGGCTGCATCTCAGGCTGTGACTGTGATCAACCCGAATGTGAAGCCACAGTACAGCTGGTCCTTCCAGATCTTAGGTAGATGTAGACCTTGCAACGTGGATGCCTATCGACAAGATCTAGAACCTCAAGAAGTCATAATACCCCAAACTATAGGCTTACACATGTTAAATTGAGACAACTCAAATACTAGTAGTATCTCTTTTAATCATCCAAAAAAAAAAATAATATAAGGTCCTTTATATAATTATTTAAACTGCAAAAACATGTGAACTGATTTCAAATTTCATGCAGATTCTAGATATTGTGTGTAAAATCTTGTATAATCAAACAACAGTTTGAAAACACATTTTCTATTTTGTATTCACATTTTTAATTATAATGTTAGATATGGAACATCAGTCAGACTGCTACAATCAGACTTCTGCATCTCATAAAGCCCAGAGTCAGTTGCTGAACTTCACTGAACACAGAACCAAACTGCTTAACTTCCATCTTCTCCACAGCTAGACTGCTACTGAACTTCATCGAGACTTATCTATCAGCATGGTCACCTTCAACAGAATGCAAGTATTTTAGCTTATAATACTATTTTAGCAGACAACATATCTGTATATTTTCAAATACTACAATTGCAACATTATTTACATTTGGACATCAAATTGTCTCTGGATTTTTAGTTGAATAGTGTTAGACAGGAAATATTGAAAACAATGTTTGCTGTAATGTCCATCTTGGTAATTGAAAACAAACATTTTTATCCAGTGAATAGTGACCCTTCTAGAAACAACTGTTTTTTGCATTTTTTTTTATTTCACTATCTGTATAATATTACATACTGATCCAATTGAAAAAAGATAATTCATGGAGGGGGGGGGGGTACCTGCATGTCTACATGTATCAAGCTCCTGAAACAAACTTTAGCAGTCACGTTATCTTAATATTGTAGGCCCTACTATGATTGTTTATTTACCCTCTCCCTTTTCTAGTATCAAAACAGCCTCATGCTTTTACAATGTTTGAAACAAGAATATTTGACATAGCTAATCATTTTAAACTGTGAAAAGTCCTATTTACAGCTTATGGATCAGTAGATACTAGTGAATTCAGTCTTTCAAAATCAATGGTAGGGCTTTTCAATTTGATTGCTATAGCTTGTTATAGCAAAGGCAAAGCACCCATCTCTAACATACTTTCTAATGTACCATGTCCTGCACTATTGTTTTGTTTGTAAGATGTTAACTGTTCTTGTATATTGAATAAACTCCAAACAGCCAAGGACCAGACAACCATGTGAACTTCATCCACTTCAGAGTTAAGGACTGGGGGCAAGATGCAAATGGAAAAGTCAAGTGACAGTGTCATGGATATTCCACCATCTTCATTTGGTGTGTTAAAGGGTGTGTACAGTTCTGGTCGAGGTGAGGATTTAGCTTATAACGTTTTGCGAGATATTCAGAAACCACTCTATGAGACGTCAAAGAGCATGCAATTCTAAATGGTATCAAAAGTTTATTTGATGAAAATCGGTTTTGAAATGGCTGAGATATCCAAATTAAGGTGAAACAAAGAGAGCCTAATAAAGTTGTGGCCTGTCGCCTTTTATTATTATCACTTTTTTTTTAATATCTCAGCCATTTTAAAACCAATTTTCATCAAGTAAACGTTGAATCCTTCTTAAAATTACATGCTCTTTCAAATTTCATAAGAGGTTTCTCATTATCTCACTTAGAAATGTTCAAAACGTGAATAACCACCTCAACCAGTACTGTACAGTCCCTTTAAATGATTATTTTTAGCTATTGAAGCAAGTTGAGAAATCATGTTATCTTGATCATCTACAGTTGGCAGCAAAATTAGTCAACCTCTCTTGCATGTTGGACACTCTGGCCTAATGAATTACATTATAACTGAGATTATTTCTAAATCATACAAGTGGTGATCAGATAGTTTGCTACAAGTAAAAAACAGATCAGTAGCCTTTGATTTGCATATAGTTACAAACTTTGATCATTCATGTATAAAGAGATATGGTCCAGTAGGCACATTTATGGTAATTTTCAGTCCTTTCAGTGATCACTGAAATGCTTCGTTGAATATGGTTTCACTCAATGTTTTGATAGGTGACACAATATGATGGAATTTGATGTAGGTTTCTTAATATTTCAATTGGCATTTTTCATTGTACAAAAATATTTAAATGAAGTAATTTCTAGTGAAGGTTGCCACCATAGAGTTTGTACAGAGGTTTAGCCATGATATTAATAATTCAAAAGTTTAAGTCATGTCAAAATGAATATAACCCAATGAAATGCTACGAGTTATGTATAGAATGGCAAGATACTATTTAAAATTCCATAAAAACAAAAGAAATTAATCGTTATCATCAGACCATAACACGTCATGCTTCAGTGATCACAGAAAGGTCTGAAATGACCATAAAATACTCATTTGACCTTATCTCTTCATGCATGAATGATCAAAGTTTCTAACTATATGCAAATCAAAGATTATTGATCAGGTAGGCATTTGTCATAAACTATCTGTTCACCATTTGTATATGATTTAGTAATTGTAATGTTATTTATTTTGCCATAGTGTCCATAATGCAAGGGGGTTTATCTGCTGCCAACTGAATAAAGTGAATGCTTGTTTTTAATTTCCCCTCTCATTCATTACTGAAATTACCTCATACTCTTACAATTTGCTAACAGGGGCTCATTACATAGTGATTCAAACTTTGAAAACTGGCAATTACAACTTGTCGTTCACATAATATATCTTACAAAATTGATATTCATTAATGAACATTTTGTTGTTATTGCTTGTTTTGATAAAGATGTACACTCATCTCAAGTATTTTCCAACTATCCCATTTGTGCATCCGATGTTTCTGTTTGTGTGGTATTTAACTGTTCTTATATTTGCACACCCAAAGGCCTGAAGAGAGCTGAACCTCACCAAGCCCTTGGGACTGACAACTGCAGCTGAACTTCACCCAGGTCAGAGTCAAACTGCAATTAGACTACGAACTGTATAGCAGCATCTTATCTACAACAGAACACAGGTATGCATTTCTCAAATTAAACTTGAAAGTATAAAGATTTTACAAAATAAACAACTTGAATAACAGTTGAAAAAAGGCAACCTCTGTTGATGACATATCAGTTACAGGTAATTCGGTCTTTCTTATTTTAGGAATTATTGTAGACTTGGTGGACAAACAATGTCACCTCTATATGTGAACTGTTCCACACGAGAAATGAAGAAATTAGTGCATTCATACACCCCAGTTGGGAGTTGATTTAATGTTTATGTCTATATCAGCCACAATTGGGAATTCAGTACGGCTCACAAGAGTTGATTAATGCACTGACATAGCAATGCAGCTGACTTGTTGCATAACCCATTGAATCATCTTTCTGTTTATTTTGGAACTCCCAGCTTGCCTGACATAAGTTACAATCCTTTCTAAAAAAAAAAAAGTCAAATAAGTCTCTACTGACATGAATGAATGAATGCCATTATGTTAGATGAGTGTTTTAAGTCACAATCACATTTTCATTTTGAGTCTGTGTCACACCTTTTTTGTTCGTCAGGAAGAATCCGATACACTAATTCTTGTGTATTGCAACCCAGACGATTTTCTTTGTTTTCTTTGTTGTTTTTTTTTCCTTGATGCTGTTAAACTGTTGCTAATATACTGTATATTAAATTGCTGACAAGCAGCTCTGTGTAATGATATGTGTGGTAGTCGTGTGTGTATTCATTCAACTGTACACCCACATGTTACCACTCTGTATAATGTCAGGGAGAGGGGATGTGATTTGCATGTCACAAAATTTCAGTATGTAACCAGTATTGTTTATTTTTCCATATTCTATTTCTTTTGTCCTTTCTTTCTTTTTTCTTTCATATAGATTCTCAAGGCATGGAGCTTGCCAGAGGTGATGCAGACAGGTTGAATATAACATATGCTGGTTTTGACCGCTGTGGATTCAATCCTTCAAAAATTAATGGTATACAATGTATACATTTTTTTTTTGGGGGGGGGGGTGGCTGCATTAGATGTGAGGATCTGACATGTACCTGCAGCACTGTAATGAAAGTCATGAATGCAAATGTCATGGTGATTTTGTAATAGATCTTCATGACAAAAGCTTCTTGCACAACAAAAATTCCTAAAATGGAGTGCGAATATTATGTCTTTCAGGACATCATTTGGAAAATAAGAATAGGTCTATTGTCGCTAGACCTACACACATGATAGATTTTCAAATTTTATGCACTTGCTGCAAATGACATGAGTAATGTTACAGAACCTAACAACATCTTGATTGTTTTCTGTCTGCTTTTCTATTTTGTGTTCACATAATTGGCATGTTTAATTTCAACTTTATCTGATAATCCCTTCATTATTGTTGCTCTAGAGTTTTATATCCTGGTTTTTGTCCCATTTATTGCACAGAACATAGCTAGGTAAGATAGACCGCATACTTCAGACCTATTTGCTAGCTATGCTTTTGCAGAGTGTGTGCTTTCTTTCTAATATTCAAATACATAGGAGAGTCCATCTGAATTCATTTGTACATCATTTTAAAACTGAGAGTGTGCTCTTTCAGAAACAGGATTGGCCCTTTTTTTTTGCAAGATACTAAGAAACCACTATTGAAGTGCTACAGAGCATTAATTCAAAGAAGAATTCAATGTTTATTTGACGAAAATTAGTTTTTAAATGGTTGAGATATCCAAAAGCAGAGTAAAACAAAGCGATTCTAGTAAAAAGTTGGTTCCACCTTTTATTAGGATTCCTTTATTTTGGATATCTCAAACATTTCAAAACCAATTTTCATCAAATAAACATTGAATTCTTCTTTGAATTAATGGTCTTTCATATTTCATAAGAGGTTTCTTATTATATCACCCCTCCTCCCCCCCCCCCCCAAAAAAAAGAGAAGAAATGTTAACAATCTGAAACCAGGTCTCAACCAAAACTTTACCAGCCCTTTAACCAGAAATCCATGTTTGGTGACTTTCTGTTGATATTGTGATACAGAGTCACAATTGCAGTGTTAGATATGAAGCTGCAATCAGATTTGCAGTCTGACTGATGAATTTCACTGAGTTTTGTCATAGACGAGTCCATAGAGGGCATAGGTGATGGCATAAGTGCTTTGCCAGGTACATGTATTAACCAAACCAGAAATGAGAAAAATCCCCCTTCAAAAGAAAAAGCAAAAACATTACAATACAAAACAGAACAGAACAATTAAGCGTGCAAACGATTCAGTGAAAAGCAAATGGGTGAATTGAAGCACTCTGGAAAAAAAAAGAGAAAGATTTATGGGCCTTGTAAAGTGTAAGAAAGCATTTTAAAATGGATAAATGCAAATTCTGTATCAGTCAGCACATAAGAGTCTAATTTCTGATCTTTGATGATTAAAAGCTATTGTGTAGTAGACAAGGTCATTATTAGTAGTATTAATATCATTATTGATATTCTGATATAGGGAACCTTAGAGTGCAAAGAAGGTGGATTGCAACACATATCATTTTATGCTTACAAAATATTTGCAATGATAGCATTGTGTGAAGTTCAGCTACTTTCATAATTTGATTAATAAACCATGAAAATAATACAAATGATTATGAAAAATCTGTCGATGTATAAGTGATCCAAACATAAATACATCAGTGAACATTGCAGTGCATTGTTTTTATGCCTCCGCCACAAAGTGGTGCCGGAGGCATTATGTTTTCGGGTTGTCCGTCCATCTGTCCTTCTGTCCGTCCGTCCGTTCTTCCGTCCGTCCGTCCTTCTGTCCGTCCGTAATGAATTTTGTGGCAAGCGTAACTAAAAATCATTTTGAGGTATCCTAATGAAACTTGGCATGTATGTGTATTAGGGGGCAAAGTTGTGCCTATCAACTTTTGGGTGCACATGCTCAAGGTCAAAGGTCAAAAGGTCAAGGTCACATACATAAAATTTAACTATTTCCACCATATCTCTGCAATGCCTGAAGATATTTTCTTGAAACTTAGTGTATTCATGTATTACCCAATTAAGATTCTCTGGTAAAGTCTGTGGTCATGAGGTCAAAGGTCAAAAGGTCAATTAAAAATAGTAAAACTTCACTTTTTTCTGCGTACCTTGGAAATTGTTCGAGGTATCTTCATGGAACATACATGTACTGACTGACAGTGATTATCTAGACAATTTGGGGTTCATGGGGTCAAAGGTCAGGAGTCAAAAGGTCAAGGGCAACACTTCAAAATTTTTACTATTTCCCTCATGTTTATGCAATGCCAGCAGGATTATTTTTTTACACTTGGTGTATGCATGTATAACCTAATAGAGATTCTCTGGAAAGATCTTTTTTTTTTTTTTTTTGCCTCAAAGGTCAAAAGGTCAAAGATCAAGTGAAAGTGCTGAATTAAGTTTTTCCTCCATGTCTCGGAAGTGGCTCAAGTTATTTTTAAACTTTCTACATATTTATGCATGTTCTGCCTGACAGAGATTATCTTATGAATTTTAGGGTCAAAGCCAGATGAAAATGGTAACAATTTTCTATTCAATACAGAAATTGAACTTTTTCTCCATACCTTGGAAATTACTCAGTGCATAAACGTATGAATTGGTCAAAGTCAAGTTAAAGTCCTTAAATCCCAAATACATGCTCTCCTATTCATCCAATTAAACCTAGGTCAAGGAAGGTGAGCATTCAACACATTTGTGACAAACTTGTCATTTTAATATTTAGCCATTTTTGTGAAAATGTAATCACACATTGTCCACATGCACTATCTACACCTATTAGGAGAATCATGCATCATGGCGGAGGCATACCAGTCGCCATAGCGACATTTCTATTTGTTATTATTTCCAGGCATGTGACGGCAATATTTATGTAACCCAGTTAGAAATTATGTCTATGCGGGCAATTATTATTTGATTAGAAAGATAAAATCAAGCATAGCTTCTAATGTAGAAATCAAGTAGAATGTAATACCAGAAAATACTGTGAGTGATAATAATTTCACAAGGACTCTTACCAGTATCACCAATGTGGTTGTGATAATTGTGCTGTGATTATGATGACATTGAATAATGAAATAATGTTTTCAAGATCAGATTTTCTAATGAATCACGCAACTAGAATGAAATATGTGAAATAGTTTGTGCAGTTATATAATCTATCACATGACATGTAGTTAAATTGTGAGGAATTGATATTAATGAGTATGAAATTGATAGCAGTGAATGAATTAAATACAGTGTAATTGAATCATTGTCGGCCTACACTGCCTCTTTCAATGAAATGCTTTCCCATTGTGGCAATTGATGAGTGAAATCAGGGAGGTGAGAGGAATCAAATCCAAGTACGAAACAAAGAATACCTGCTGAAATTAGAAGTATCATTGTGATTTTTACTCCCACCTCCAACTGAGGGAGTTCGTTCAACCAGCGCTAACTTTATATGGTTGTATTAAAAAAAGAAAAAAGCTGTACCATGGCAATGCATTGTTCAACATTGAATAAAGTGTTTTGTTAATTCAAAAAATCTGTTTGTCACATGTGTCATATATGTATTGCAAGTCAAGTGCTCAAAAACTGTGTAAGTCTGTAAAAACTGGAAAGTCCTATGATTTTCACAAATGATGTTACCATGGCAACACACTGTTCAGTATTAACGAAAGATGAATATACACAAGTACATAGTATAACTTTCATATGTTTCAAATTTCAAGTCAAAAGCTCAAAAGCTTAGGAAGTTAGCTGAATCTACAATATTTTTGAATGATTTTCATTCAAAATGATCTGTTACCATGGCAACACATTGTGTGAAAAAGAACAAAGAAGAAATTTGCACATCAGTCTATGTACTTTAGCATTCTCGTGCCAGATTTCAAGTAAAATGCTCAAATATTGAAGGAGTAAACTGAATCTACACCTTTTTTATTATATTCATTGAAAATGCTGTTACCATAGCAACACAATGTTCTATATCTTTGAAAGATGAAGTTTGCACAACTGTACATATCATGGTGGTCACATGTACCAAATTTCAAGCAAAATGCTCAAAAGCTGAGAGATAGCAGAATCCACAATATTTTTGTATGATTTTCATTCAAAGTCTGCTGTTACCATGGCAACGATTTGTTCAACAATGGCGAAAGATGAAGTTTGCACATCTACGCACTATGCCGGTCACATGTGTGCCAAATTTCATGTCATATGCACAAAGATTGACAAATTTAGCGAATTCAAAATTTTTGTATGCTTTTAAGTGAAAAAATGTTGTTACCATGGCAACAGATTGTTCAACAGCAACCAAAGATAAGTTTTGCACATCTACATACTGTAATGGTCATGTGCCAAATTTTTGGTCAAATGTTAAGAGAATTTTAAGGAAGTTAGGTCAATTCACATATTTCTTTGTGTGATTGGTATAGAAAAACTTGTTGCCATGGCAACAGATTTTTTTCACACCACTCATGAAAAAAGTGTTTTGCACAATATGTAGTTACATATTACATTTATCTGATTCTATGCAGAATTTCAACTGCATTGCTTTAAAACTTGAGGGCAGTAGTTCAATCCACAACAATTTGTATGTTTTTGTGAAAATTTGCCATTGCCATTCATGACAACGTATTATGCGATATCAGCGAAAAAGATATCTTGCATATCTACCTTTGACAGTGGTCACACATGCCAAATTTAGGGTCAATTACTCCAAAATGAGACAAAAGTTTGATACAGTGGCTCTCTCAAAAAGCTATCACATAAACTTAGGAGTGCTCCTGACCACTCCTAGATTTATGTGATAGCTTTGCCAAGTTAGGAGAGACTTTATGTGCTAGCTTTGTTCATGAAATGGTTTCTAGAAAAAGTCTCTCCTAAGTCCGAGTTTATGTGATAGCTTTATGCGATAGCTTTTTCATGAAACGGTTTTTAGCAAAGTCTCTCCTAAGTATGACTTAGGAGAGAGAAAGTCTCTCCTAAGACTTTCATGAAACGGACCCCGGGATGGTCCGTGTGGCTGCCTTGTTGATACCGTGTGTACGGTAAAACTGCCCCCCTTATAATTAACGCTCGTCGACGCTCCATCGAGGTCGAAACTATCCCGGAACTCCCCGGATCATCATGTAGATCCTTGAGGATCCGTGTTTATATGTGACTGGGGCATTAGCAATATACGATTGATACCTCAGTGAGTGTGTGTGTGTGTGTGTGTGTGTGTGTGTGTGAGTGTGTGGTCAGTTAAAAAGCAGATAATGTAAACAACTTCATGAAAAGCATGTAATTCATGTTGTCAATGTAGGTTTAACCGATATAATGCTATGTCTATGACTGTCCCTATGTTGTTTCTGCAGCATTTTACCCATATTCGACAATGGACCAGTCCGTATCACTGCTGTGTGCACGACGTGTGTGGCAGACCGTGTAGGCTCATGAATAATTCAAAGCGTGCACCTTGGCGTTCTGTGTGTGTGGGCAGCGTAGACTTCTGGCCAAAAACCTTTTCATATGTGGTTCATAAAATTCTAGCACCCTGATCAGCCTCTTTTCGTTACCCCAATCATTGGTATACTCAGGAGACCATGAACCCTTTCATTTGTATACTTCTCAGTCCAGATCAATGAGAGTCACTTCATTCGCTCGACGATGAATTCTTGCGAACCATAGCACGATATCAACTAGCTTCGGAAGAGGCCTTGCCAGAAACTATTCAATAAAAAACATTTTGGACGTGAAAAAAAACGGTCTTCCAGACGAGAATAACGAAGAAGGTAGGATTGTGTGTCTTTGGACCTTGGAAATAGAGTTTCGTTTGGATGTATCTTCAGTTCGTTTTTGCTCCAGTCGGAAAGTGTGGTGAATCACAAAAATGTTGTTTTCCAAATCATATTTGTAATCGGAAGATCCTGACTAAACAATCTCTTGTGACTCATGGAAGGGTGTATATACATGGATCATGTGGACAGAAAATGGAACTATCAGCAGTCACCATCCCAAGCGATTGTTCGTATGATGTCGGGTATCCATACACATCATCAACTCTAACAAGCAGGTTTGTCTGGTAGAAGGCAAACGTTTGTTCAGAGCAGAAACTGGCAAATCTGTAAGACGAACAAACAAACAAACAAAACACTCTTTCTAATAGCGCAGTTATTTTTGCTACCAGTATACTTCAAGGAACTTTGAGACAGAATCCAGAGTTACGATAGTTCTTAAGTTTACTGAGAACACAATATGGAATTTTCTAACACCTCAAGCTCTCCACAGGAAATACATTCCAGTAGCAACCTGATAGGAACTCCCCTACATCGATCTCTGATGATTGTCGCTTTCACACCTCTCGCCATTGTAATCGTAATCGGCAACGCTCTAGTCATGCTCGCCATACGAAGGGAACCGATCCTGAGGGAACCAAGCTACCTTCTCTTGGCTTGTCTGGCCCTAGCGGATCTCCTGACGGGTCTGGTTGCCATACCTGTAGAAGTCTTCAAAAGACTTTTTCGAAGTCACGCTACTTGCGCTGTGGAAACGGAAATATATTTCACAATGTGGTCCTACATCTTCACATGGGTATCATATGTGGTCATCGTACTAGTGAATGTAGACAGATATGTCGCCATTACTCGACCCCTGCGATACGTCTCCATGGTTACATCCAGACGGATGGTCATGGTGATTGTTGTGGTGTGGGTGGCTTGTTTGACGAATGGCTTCACGTTTCCTTATTTCGCCGAGGACCAATCCGTAGTTGAGTATTGCGACGCAGAGCCGAACAGGATGTCGTCCGGCAGCGTTCATGACCTCTTAGTCAGTGGTATGATCGTCGTGCTCAGCGTCGTCGTCATCGGTAGCAACCTCCGGATTCTCGCCATCGCCAAATCCCAGGCGCGGCGCATCCAGATGGTGGCTCCTCACCCACCCATGGGCATCCCTTCTCCGAGACCAAAGTTCAAGCAAGAGGTGAAAGCATTACGCGCTATCCTACTCCTGGTGATCATCTTCTGCGTCAGCTTATTCCCGACATGCGTTTGGTTCGCTGTCAAATATTTCTTTGATTTAAGTCGTCTTGCTTTTGTACTCACAAATGACATCAGATTTTTCTTCCTTAAAATCAGTTCTGCAGCGAACCCCATCATCTACAGCACTAAAAATCCTTTCTTCAGGAAGGCGTTTAGAAAGATGTTCCCCTCCTTGTTCAAGTGTCTCGATGGCAACAAAATCAACGTCGATCTTGAGGATAATATTCACAATAATAATACACTGATTGAGCTTGAGCAAAAATTGTGATGTGCCACAGCCACTAAAGGGGGGGGGGGGAACCTCTCGGCCACGAAGGGTTTGAAAACAGAGTTTTTGTTTTTCTTTCGGATATTATCTTCATGAGTGCATCACGTCATATTGCTTGTCTGTTCAGGGGGTCATTGTGCTGCTGTAAATTTGCTTGGTTTGTTTCTCTTTTGATTGACTGATTGTACTTGATTGTGTTTTGTGATCATTTTGATTATCTGTTGAAGGTAACATGGCGTTGATATTTCAGCGTTAAACAAATATACATAAAATACATCCACAAACACATTAAACACACTCGAACTAAAATTCCAACCTCATTACTCGATAATAATATTAAGCCTTCATCACACTAGAGCGGATCGAGCCAACGAATGCCAAACGGATTTGAAAATTTGGAGATACGCTCACATGTATTCCGTTGCTCGTCCGGCGTTCGTGACCCGTTTGATGTTCTCTGTATCCGCTGTCTGTAGAGATTAGCAGAGATCCACCGGAGCCAATTTTTTTTTTTTTTTGGACATGCCCAAAATCTGGAGCGGATGACAAACGGAATGAAAATCCGCTTTTTGTTCGTTTAGAATAACATCCGCTGTTCGGCCTCCGTTTCTTATTCGTCCACCGTTCGTCCGAATTCGCCCAGCAAATCTTGACAGCAACACATGTTAATTAAAAGTAGTACAACAAAAAATAGCAGATATTCATATATAGCACACATGACATTTCACTGTACGTATTGTGGCTTTAAATGAATAATAGCCGCAAATGCAGTGCTTGCCATCGATAACATTATGCTAAACCGCTGCTATAAAAGTCAACCTGTAGTATACATGGGTATCTCAGCATGGAAATTGGGAATTGTGAAAGTTCAGTTCGACTCCCGTTATCATAAGATGATAATGTTAACTGGTGAATTTAATGCTTAACCGTGGTTAAATGATTTCACCTTCTTTGCATTGTATATCGATGTTAATTGATAAAACTATCAATTGTATCTCAAAGGCAAATTTGATAGACTGACGGTAAGCCGGGCCCTAAAACATTGAATCTCCGACGCACATTTTGTGCAATACAACATATTAACACCTATCGACAAGGTTACTGTGATTTTTCCATTGTTATTGGTGCTGGTGAATATTATTTCCTGTAATTGATCAGTAGGGCCCACCTTTTCTTTATGATACAGAACGCGAACAAGCATACTGCAAGAGATGAGATGAAGAGAGGACTGTCGTGAGGAGTCTGTTATTTTGTCTTCAGTAGACATAGGATCTTTAATGATTCGCCCCATCACTCTTCATGGACATCCAGAAATCCCAAATAATTATGTATGAACCAATACCGACACAAAATTTTGACGACTATGCCCAATCGAGCTAAATATCACCATCAAACTGAATTTATAACACATCACACACCCATCAAAATGCTTAAACAGAAAGAGCAAGAGAAGCAGACAAAAACTTGATTGTCCACTCATGAATTTTGTTAGCTCAGCGAGTCAAAAGACAGCAAAAGAAATATGACTGTCACATAAAAAGAGAAAGAAATGCGTTCGAGTTTAAGTTCTCCTCAAAAGGATTTGGTGAAGGGGCTTAGTGTGCGTCAGCCGACATCCTTCACGTGATTGGCGCAGTATCGCTTTGCATAATTTAGGCATTTGCTGGTCACTCGGATTGTCCAGTCAGCATCCGTTGGATGGCCTATACGCTTTCGCTTTCATTCGTTACTTAACACGATTAGCATATGTTCATCATTCGTTTGGCGAACGTCCAAAAACCACATTTTGCTCGAGAATTCGGACTGATTCGAGCGTGTCTGAACTTTGCCAAATTTTGCCCTTAAAATGGTATCCGCTAGGCATTCGCTGATTTTATACGCTATAATATGACGGGGACCTTACGGTTAAGCCGTAAGCAGTGATAGCTTTTTCCACATTATTACACATTTCTGTCACTAATACTCAAGATATCCCTTCTAAAATTTGCTTTCTATTTGATTCACAAGTTATTTACAAATAATTATAGGTCAACAGCCTTCGTCATTTTACTCATGCATTAACTTAACTGCAGAAAAACAATCAACGGCAATAAAGAGTATTTTGCATGTTACAGTTTTGTAAAAAAAAAAAAACACACACACATTTAGTTCATTAATATACAAACTGTACGCTTGTTAATGATGAAGTCATAGACCTTCCATAGCTATATAGATCACTGCAAGCACATTGCATGATAAAGATGAAGAACCATGCATATATCCTACTTCTACAGATGTTTATGTTTGTATAATTTCATAAACATACATCAACGGTATACTATTTGTAGGTTCGTGTTTGTTTATATCTTATATGCTGGGTCAGAGAATTAAATGAATACATACTCGAAAATAAGTATAAATTTTACTTTATATAGCGTCAATATCATGAATACACATGTATTGTTCAAAACGCATGTCTGACTGAACAACTTAGCTGTGTCACTGCAGGGTATAGCCATCACAATGCATGACGAAGATGAATGTCCATGCATAACATTTGCGTTTGTATCATCTCGTAAGCATGTTGTATAAACTTGTTCGTTTATAATGATGATATATTATACGCTCGGTCAAAACAATTAAATGAATACTGGAATATAGGTATAACAACAAACTTTACCTATACTGATATAGGGCCTACTGAATATACATTGTTCAAAAGGTATGTCTGATTAAACAACTTAGTCGATATTAAAACAATAATGTGTGTGTACATCGAGATGAAAAAAAAAACAAAAACATGTACAGTTTGCTTGATAGATATTTTATTGCAACCGTAGAGACGATATTTTTTTTCTTGACAGACAAAAAATTAAGAAAATAGAGAGAGAGACAGAGAGAGAGAGAGAGAGAGAGAGACAGACAGACAGAAAGAGAACTTAAAAGCTTTACGTGCGGTTTGCCAGACGTGATTTTTGCAATTCATTTTGTTTACCTGCTATCTACCTGCACAATAATGTCATTGCATTAATTTCTACTTTGAGAAGAAAGGGGAACTCGAAGGACAATATGTTATTTCAAATATGGAAAGAGTGAATTACATCAAATTCTCTGACCACGATCGACAGTTGAATTTACAGCACAAAATAAAGTAGCTGGAACTGAATGATAACAAAATAAATCATCCTGGCACCGTGGCCCTCACGTCTCATGTTTTTATGGCACAAAAAGCTTTTACCCAATTTTCTTCTGCATTATCTCACTTTAAATTGCAATATTCATCCCTACATAACCAGAAACGCTGCCATGAGATTTTTCAAAAATCTGTGTTTTATCTATGTCCGCTCATGAAGTATAGAATTCAATACCAGACGATATTAGTAAAGCTACCATTTTCAATGTATTCAAACGTAAAATTCTTGAGAATTCTATACAAAATTGTCATTCATAACTTCTCAACATGGTTGGCTGACATTCTTTCATCTAATGGTTATAATTCAATTTGTTTCTGTAGTTTCTCTGTAATGTTCAATTTTTTTTTCAATTCATTTATTTCCATACTTCTCAATTATGGACATTATAACAGAAATCAAACAAGTTCTTTCACCTTGTAAACAATATGCAAAACACAAACAATATACATGGTGATAACACAG
This sequence comes from Diadema setosum, assembly GCA_033980235.1. NCBI lineage: Eukaryota > Metazoa > Echinodermata > Echinoidea > Diadematoida > Diadematidae > Diadema > Diadema setosum. Next base: position 5,063,691 of record CM067070.1, on the reverse strand, counting down.
TAAATACATGTAATGATAACTGGTCAAAATCGAAATCGAGATGGTGTTGATCAAAGAAAAGTATGACGGGACCTACATGAAAGCAAGCTTGTTTGGCTGTAAGCCCCGAGTAATCAGTGTTTGTGAAAAAGAAACGGAGAACGGATAGAAGATGAGACCAGATGATGTAATGGTGCCAAATAAGAAAAAAAAATATTAAAATGTGAACCATTACTGTGACCGAGCTATCATTGGTTTCAAGAGTACAACATGATTTGCATAATCATAAAGCCTACTTTGGTATATACACTATAAACTGTTGTTGCATTAAAACTATCGCCAGGATATGATCAGTAAGACACAAAAAGTAACATGTACAGCTACTTAAGCCATTTGGTGCCTGCCGTCAAGCTCTGTATAGAAAGTTAGAGAGAGGAAGAGGGAAAGATGAAGAGAGGGAAACGAAGTAGAATGTGGAATTGCTAATGATGAATTCGGAGAGCCTGACAGCAAGACCCAAAATGGAATCTGCAGCGTGTTGACAAGAATGTTTGATCGGACAATAACATACCACAATATTACATAAGACATTGCAATTATTCAGTTTCTGCAAGATATGCACTCAATTAAAACTCTTTTAATTTGCGTTTAAAGGAATATAAAGACGAGCAGCTTGTTATTTCGGGGGAGAGGTCATTCCAGTATCTAGGGACCGTATACATTATCGTTTTTTTAGCGAAAATTGTTCGAGTTCGTGGAAGGTGAAATGCGTCACTTTGGCGGGTAGGATAATTATGAATCAAATAGTTTTTCCTGAACATGTGAGTAAAAACATCCGGTAACTCCTTGGCAGAAAATTTATACATAAATATGCCGACGTTGTAACTAAATAAATCTGATGTTTTCAGTATCTTATTTTTGAAAAATAAATCATTCGTGTGGGACAAATATCCAACATGGTTGATATTTCTGATGGCGCGTTTTTGAACACGGAACAGTATATCAAGAAGATTTCTAGGTGCATTCCCCCAAACAAGAATACCATAATTGAGGTACGGAGTAATCAAAGTAGAATAAAGATTAAGCAGGATTTGACTTGGAAAAACACTCTTCAGTTTATTAAGAACACCCGTATTTTTGGAAAGAATATTACTTAAATAACTGACGTGGGATTTCCAAGACAAATCACTGTCAATAAAAAGCCCTAGAAATTGTATGCTACTAACTTGATTTAATTCAGTTTCGTTAAACTTAATGTTACAAGGAAGGGTTTTAAGACTATTGCTAAAAAGCATACAATGAGTTTTATCGATATTAAGTGACAATTTGTTGGCGTATATCCAAGATTGCACAGATTTAAGTTCTTCATTCATTGTGTTAACAAGAGTATAAGGATCTCTGTGTGTAAAAAAAAAAAACAGATTGGAGTCGTCAGCAAAACATATAAAGGAAAGAATTGACGAGGAACTAGGAAGATCGTTAATGTACAAAATGAACAATAGTGGTCCTAGTAAGGAGCCCTGTGGAACCACCACATGAAATTATTTAACTGAGAATGACGACCATTTATACTCACAAATTGTTTTCTGTTTGATAAATAATCTCGAAACCAGTCCAAAGCCTTCCCACGCATACCATAATGTCGTAGCTTGTAAATCAAAATATCATGGTTAATTGTGTCGAAGGCCTTTGAAAAATCAAGAAAAACTCCAATAGTGTGGGAGACATCATCTACAGCATGAGCAAGTTTATGAATAAAAGTGAGTAAGGCATGGGTCGGACTGTGGGTTTTCCTAAAACCAAACTGGGAGTTACAAAAAACTTCACACTTTTCGAGAAATTTGTGTGTACGCGTATATACCAACCTTTCAAGAAGTTTTGAAAATGAAGTTAACAAGGAAATAGGGCGATAATTTGTCACAGATTCTTTTTGTCCTTTTTTAAAAATTGGTACTACTTTAGCTTTTTTCATTTTTTGTGGAACTATGCCAGTAAATAACGATAAATTAAAGATGTGTGTTAATGGTGTAACTACTTCATTATTGATGTTTACATCCAGAGCTTTTCTTAGTGTTCAAATTTTGCACGATATCTTTGATTTCTTCTTCAATAACTGGTTCGAAAAAAAAAAAGAGATTGCTGATTCTGGTCTTTTAAAAAGTAATAAAAATCAGTGTTTGAGTGTGGAATACTGCTGGCAAGATTAGGTCCTATGCTTACAAAGTATTCATTGAATACTTCTGCCACATCAGCTTGATCTTCAATATACTTATCATTATAGTGCCAAGGGGGTTCGATGTTATTTTTAGTGTTCAGCGCTTCATTTATCACCTTCCACGTACTCTTGATGTCATTTTTATACTTGATAAATTGAATTGAAAAATGCATTCGTTTGGCTAAACGTATGGATGATGTGTAAGAACGTTGCGATAATGCACATACCGAGACCGAGTTCGACTGTTAGGATCACTTCTGTATTTATGAAAAAGGGGTATTTTTACGGTTAATAGACCTAAGGAGAGATTTTATAATCCATGGTTTTGGGAGAACTTTTTTACGGTTTGAACGAGTAAATGGCTTAACGGGGATACTGGAATCGTATGCAGATGACAGTATTTGTGAAAAGTGTTCAAAAGCTAAGTTGGCATCGCTTTGGTTATTAACAATTGACCAATCAACGGATCTTAGTCTCTCCCTAAGTCTACTAAGATTAGTTTCTGACATTTCTCAAAAACCAGAACTGGGCGAATGAAAAGAGGCATTGCTTATGTTAAAATTGGGCATAACAGCGAAAATCGGAAAATGATCGGATACATCAGAGACTATTATACCAAACGTGATATTGGAAAGGGGACTATTAACAAAAATATTGTCAATTAGAGTTGCTGTGACATCAGAAATTCGAGTGGGCTTCTTTATAAGAGGTGAAAAAGACTCGGATAACATCACGTTGAGGAAATCTTGGCATGTGGAGTTGGTATGACAATCTAAAAGGTTGAAGTTAAAGTCACCCATGATAAAACAACTCTTGTTCACAAAATATGTATCAGCTAGAAGTAAGGATAATGATTCAGTAAATTCAGTGGGGCTTGTATTTGGAGGTCTGTATATTTCACCTACAACAATACTTTTTCTATTTGGAACCCTAATTTCAATAAAAATACTCTCAATAACTTCAGACATTAAACCATATTCGTCTAATGTGAATGTAGTATTCGTGTATCATTGCTGATTTTTTTTGTGTGTGTGTGTGGGTGTGTGTGTCTGTGTGTTTTGGTTCTCTACTTACGTCTGCATATTGTTCATCTCTTTGTTTAACAAAACATAAAAATGATTACCACCAACGATAAAGGTATGTTTTCATTGTTTATGTGTGTCGGCCAGATTTTAAAGAAATTTTTAATTCGTCGATGGTTGCTTCCCTTCAGCTTATTGTATTCCATATCCGCCTTCACTCTGTGCTTTGTTTGTCATTTATTATTGTTGTCATTCTTTGACATTTTTTATGCAGAACAAATAAATTCAATTCAATTCAATATCAGTACCTGCTAACGCTATCCAGGATAACGGTATTGGCAGGGAATTCTGGCAGAACAAAGTCAAAACTGAAAATGCTACCCTGAGTAAAGAAGAGCATAATTAATATTATTATCGTTATCATTATTGTTGTTGTTACAGCAGTAATATCATTGTTAACATTGATATTAATATTTACCCTTTGGATTAATGCTGTTATTGCTTTTATTATTATTATTATTATTATTATTATTATTATTATTATTATTACTATTATTATTATTATTACTATTATTATTATTATTATTATTATTATTCCTTGGAGCATATAACACGTGGATAAATGCAAAAAAAAAAAAATACATTGAAAACCCAAAGTGAAGTCAGAAATTGTAGGAAAAATTGTAGAGAAATTTCCATCAAAAGTGAAGCAAATGATATGACACACGTAGGACCTAGGAGCAATAAATCGGATTCTAATGTCTCGACGAGGTAACACTGTAGGCACGAGTTTTCCATAATTTCCTCTCTCTTCATGCGTGCTCCGTGATGTAAAGATTTCATGAAATCTATGATATGTGGAATTAATACAGACATGAGCAGGAAAAAAACGAAACTAACAGGCTGATTATATGCTAACAGCAAACAGCTATACGCTCTGCCTTCATTTTCTAAAGTGAATTGCTGCTGAATTATAAATCTATAATAAAAAATTGTGGCAATGGCGGAAAACAAAAACAATCCTTGTTCCCTGGCCTCCTGTTGATGGAATACCGTGAATCCGAATGTGCAATACATTTACCGAGATTCATTCATGATTCATTCATTCATTTCAACACGGTCGTGTCACTCAGCATAAGCTGTTTTCAATGGTTCCGTGCATAGAAGTCATAACAATTAAAGATTCAAAGTACAAACAAAACGATACAAATAATAAAGTTAAAAATAGAAAAATATACAGCATAACAAATATCCCCTAAAGAAAAAAACTATACAATGCAATCACAAACACAAAATAATGATAACAATAAGGTCTATGCAAGTATTATAGATTGGTTTGAAAATAAATATCAAGGAAAACAACGAAGAATAATGTTACAACGGAACATCATAATTATAAAAAAAAACACACGAAACAATCAAGATTCGTTAGCAAGTACAAGCACAAATAAATGTTCATTATATCTGTGTATATTGCAAGGTATTATATCTTTAAATAAATGCCAAGACTGATATCATTTATGGATGTATTATCATATCAATATATTTTTTGTTTTTGTAATTTGAAACGTGTTTATTGCAACACCACTATGATTACCATGTCTATTATTTTCAAGCAGAAGTTGAAAATCATTTTAGTAATATTTTTTCTATTTTTTAATAGTTTTATTTTTTTTATAGCAAGAATGTCAGTGCACAAAACCTGTAATGTTATGAGAAAATTCTCCTATACATCATTGATAAAAACACAGTAGAGATGTCTGCAGATGTAGAGTCAAAATGACAAATTGAGAATTGAACAACAACAACGTAAGTTAATTAGATGTTCCCTTCTACTTCCAGTAGTTTATGGTAGGGTTGTAAGTTACACATTTGTGTTAATCTAAGCACGCATCTTGATTTTGCGGTGCAACATGGACACGACTTTTAATTCATTCAATTCACTCTGGTATATTCAATCAGTTAAAAAAGTACTTGAATAATTTTCACCTTTTTATCTTTATTACAACATTGAATTATACTTCATTTGCGTAAAAAGAAAATAAATGAAATCGTAGTAAAGTTGGAATTTATTTATGCCTCTCGATATACCATAAGGTTCTTAATTGTTGTTATGGGTTTACTGTTTATCAAATCATATTTTGACAAGCCATTCTTTAACAAGTATAATGAATAACTACATAATACTGCACAAAGAGGGTCCAACTGCTAGACTGAATAAATTGTGTTAGTATATTTGCTAAGTAAGAAAGAGAATGGTTAGGTTCTTGAATAGTTCTCGATTTGAGGTTGTCTTTAATATTGGACATTCAGAAAAACTATTAATCTCATTCACTTAATTCACCTCATGAGCCAAGATACACTGCTCAAAGTCAATAATTTATTGATTAAAAGTAGAAATATTGATTGCTGATGCGTTTTCTAAGTGCTGATATAACGAGTAATGGACGTTGATTTTAATTAAGGGGATGCAGGTATGTGTTCCTCACAATTATTTATTTTCCTTGAATTATTTTCATCTTTTTAATCTCTAGATCTTTGTATTTGTTATTAAAATATCAATCTAGACATTCAATTAATTCACCTCATGAGCCATGATACACTGCTCAAAGTCTTAATTTATTGATTACAAGTAGAAATAGTGATCGCTAATACGTTTTTAAGTGCTGATATGAAGGGTAATGGACGTTGATGTTAATTAAGAGGATGAAGGTTTGTGTTCCACAGAATTATTCATTTTCTTCTGTTTATTGCTAGCTTAAAGTGGACGAGAAAAAACACAAAGAAACAGATGTAGTGTTATTTTTAATCTGTTCTGCAGCTGGCCTATCCTAGAATGTAATTTGCTCTAAATCATAACGAAAATATAATCATCTATTCTTTCAAATACCTTCAGAATATAATTGTGTTATTACAATAAGATGAAAATGCAATTTGAAATTAACTGTCAATTTCTCAATACTAAATTTCCATTACATGTTAGAAATTTAAGCATATTTTTGAGTCTGAAACAGTGTTAAAAGATGATTTTAAACTGCTCTGTCAAAATAATGGCCATTTTTCTTTGTCAGTGAAGAAGGAAATAAAATATGAAGCGTTTTTATAGCACAAAACAGGAAAATGATTTCTGGGGATCGATTTTATCATGTTTTCGTACATTCTTTATTCAAACTTTATCATTATGTGGATTTGTTTTTGTTTTACTATATTTTGTATAGACGAATGAAAGAAGTAAGAATTCCTTTAGAATATGAAGTATAATAATAAAAAAAAGACTGATTATGGTTGATGAGATAAGCATAAGATACTTTACACTGCAAAAAATCCGGTGTTAAATAGTGAACACCGAGCTGGTGTTAAATTTTCGGTGCTCATTTCTGGTGTTAAATTAACACCCCTGGGTGTCATTTCCAAATCTTAAACTGTTTTTTGAAGAGTTTTTTAGTAACTGCACTTCTTGTTAATTTTTAATTTAAACAAGATGATCAAGAATTTTACATTAAAATACTAGATTTTTGAAAAAATGTGAAAATAAATTTACACCACAGTAACACCAGCTGGTGTGGTCTCTTATTAAGCTGGACGGGTGTTAAACCATTTATATTAACACCAACAAATATCAAATCAACACGATGTGGTGTCATTTTTTAATTAACACCAGTACAGTGTCAAAATAACACCAGATACAGTGTCAAATTAACACCACGAAGTGTAAGGTGAACACTTTTCAACACCATCACAGTGCATTTTCAACACCTGTGGGTGTGGTCCTTTATTGAAATTTGATCGGTTTTAGATTTAACACCCGTGGTGTTTAATCTAACACCGATGTTTTTACAGTGTAGGGAGAGAGAGAGAAAGAAAGAAAGAAAGAAAGAAAGAGAAAGTAGACTTCAGTGTAAAACAAGTCTGCATGTGACGTTGAGGCGTTAATCACGACTGTGAGCATGGTGAAACATATATAATAAAGTAAGAAAAAAGGGCTCACTATACACTGGAGTAAATGTACAGATGAGGAGAATAATTTTGATTAGAAATCAACCCCTTGTCATCATATCAACACAAAAAAGAACTGAAAAAAGCTGAAACAGTGCTTGTTTATTACATGAAATTGTTGTTCTTGTGATATCGCCAAGAAGACATTTAGGGTTTATAACAAAATTACACATTTTCAAAACAAATATTGTGAAAATATTTACACTTGTATCACTGTTAAGGCTGCACGACTGATTGAAGGTAATTTCGGAGATTAGAACACGCGTGAATACCTCATTGTTATGAACAAGGCGCACGTACGGCATGTCGTGGGGGCGGGCAATGTGCCACTTCGTGGAATTAATGGAACAACGATTTGCGCGTATGATTTCGTTAATGAAATGGCACAAATGTTTGCAACTTTGCGGTGTTAATATTATTATATTATTGTCTCCTCGATTTAAAAAAAAAAAAAATCATGGTTATATTTGGTGAAAAAGAATACCCTTTTTGCTTCCCTTGACAATAAATCACATATATTCCCTCCCCCCCCCCCCGAAAAAAAAAAACGATCGCAAGAGCACTTTCAATATCGCATCTCAAAAATTCTCTTATTGTACTCGCGAATACACAGGCCACACTGAAGGCGCGCGACCCAATGTGTCACTTCGTGGACAAAATCGAACTGCGGTTGATACGCGTATGATTTCGTCCATGAAATGACACAATGTTTCCTGCCTAGCGGTCGCAATATTTCACCTTCATCATCGCGTGTGACTGTAAAAAAGAAGTTCTCGTCTTTCCGTTCATGTGCAATTTCTCAAAAGTCAAAAGTGGTTTCTGCAATGTATGACTGGATAAGAAAACAAAACTTATGTACTGCAACTCACACGTTGAATTCAAGCAAAATTTCATGATATTCATCTAATCGGACAATCGGTACAACCGTTTTACCTTTTCCGTACCAATGAGTCAAATGTGCACAAAAGTCACAAACACATAGCTAGAGACATCAAATCAATGTCAGACAAAACTGGTTGACAGTAAATGGCCGTATGGCGGATGACTAATATGTTTGGACTTCACAATTTAGCGATATAAGTTTGTTTGTTTTTTTCCTCAAGCGAATTCGACTGTATGTAGTTCCCTGTATAATACAGAAGTATAATTTACATGGACATCAACCAGGGCCGGCGCACTGTTTTCAAAAGTGTGGGGGCCCACTTCCGGGTTTCATGAGCTAATAAGCAAAAAAAAAAAAAAAAAAAAAAAAAAAGGTCCTCAGCTCATCTCTCCCCGTCCACTTCCGGGTTTCTTCAGCTGACACGGCCCCCACGGCTGCGAGGGAGGGGGGACTTTTAAACATAAAAACAACAGATATGATTCAATGGGATGTGCAGTGAGTCAGGTGTATTTCAACGACGTAGTTAATAAATCATTATTTGCATAATCATTATACTGACCCCCCTCTCGTTTTGTTCTGAAATAGACATTAAATAAAAACAAAAAGGAAGAAAAAAGTGCACCCGAACCGAACAGCACTATATACACTCCATCTTGCATTCCGGCTCTGCGTTGTGGTACACGAAATACGCGGAAAGACATTTCTCTCAAGAGGCGTTCTGATTGGTTCATAAAATTCTAGCAACCTGATCAGCCTCCTTTTGTTACCTCAATCATTGGTATACTCAGGAGACTATGAATCATTTCATATGTATACTTCACAGTCCAGCTCAATGATAGTGACTTCATTCGCTAAACGATAATTTCTTGCGAACTATAACTAGGACTATATCGACTGGTTTCGGAATAGGCTTTGTCAGAAATATTCAATAAAAACAATTTGGACGTGAGAAAAACCGGTCTTCCAGAGCGGATTCAAATTTCTAGAGATCATACTGATAAGTAACGGCAACATCAGTATTATATTCTGACATTAGGGAGCTTTAGATTTTAGACGCGCGGACGTTCAAAGGGAAAAAAAAACATGGTCTGAGCGTGCGCAGTAACTTGACGTGCGCTTCTGCGCACGCTCAGATCATGTTTTTTACCCTTTGAACGTCCGCGCGTCTAAAATCTAAAGCTCCCTATTAATGACTCACATGACGCGAACAAACTGATGCTGCCCAGATGAGAATAAAGAAGCAGGCAAGATTATGTGTGTCTTTGGATCTTGGTAACAGAGTTTCGTTTGGATGCATCTTCACTTCGTTTTTGCTCCAGTCGGAAAGTGTGGTGAATCACAAAAATGTTGTTTTCGAAATCATATTCATAATCGGAAGAGCTTATAAACAAGCTCTTGTGCCTCATGGATGGCTGCTACATGGATCATGTGGATAGGAGGTAGAACTATCATCAGTCACCTTCACAAACGATCGATCCTATGATGTCGGCTATCCATACACATCACAATTCTAACTTCTGAAAAACAGGTTTGTTTGGTAGAAGGCAAAAGTTTGTTAAGAGCAGAAACCGACAAATCTGTAAGACGAACAAACAAACAAAACATTTTTTTTTTTTTTATTGAATAGCGCAGGGTTTGTTTGTTTTTTCGCTGCCACTATACTTCAAAGGAACTTTGAGACAGAATCCGGAGGTACGATAATTCTTGAGTTTCAACACAATATGGAATTTTCTAACAACTCAAGCTTACCGCAGCACGTAGATTTCGTCTTTATGGAATCTCATCGCCACCGGTCGCTGATGATTGTCGCCTTTACACCTCTCGCCATCGTCATCGTAATCGGCAACGCTATAGTCATGATCGCCATACGAAGGGAACCGACGCTGAGGGAACTCGGCTACCTTTTCTTGGCTTGTCTGGCACTAGCGGATCTCTTGACGGGTCTGGTTGCCATACCTGTAGAAGTCTTCAGCAGAATTGTTCGAAGTCACGCTACGTGCACTGTGTCACAGACAGTGTATTTCTCAATCTGGTCCTACATCTTCAGGAGGGTATCTCCTTTGGTCATCGTACTGGTTAATGTAGACAAAGATAATATGTCGCCATAACTCGACCATTGCGGTACGTTTCCATTGTTACCTCCAGACGGGTGGTCATTGTGATTGTTGTGGTGTGGGTGGTCTATTTGATATTTTGGTTTCATGTTTGCTTATGGCTCTAGCGAGGACCAATCCGTAGTTGAGTATTGTACTGCACAGCCGAACAAGAGGTCGTCCAGAAAAGTTCATGACCTCGGAACCAGTGGTTGCATTATCGTGTTCAGCCTCGTCGTAATCGGTAGCAACCTCCGGATTCTCTACATCGCAATTTGAATCTCAGGCGCGCCGCATCCAGATGGCCGATCCTCGCCCGCCCATGGGCTTCCCATGCGTTTGGTTCGCCGTCAAATATTTACTTGGCGAAAGTCATCTCTCCTTCGTACTCGCAAGCGACATCAGCTTTTTCTTCCTGAGCATCAGTTCAGCAGCGAACCCCTTCATCTACAGCGTTAAAAATCCCTTATTTCGGAAGGCATTCAGGAAAATGTTCCCCTCCTTGTTCAAGTGGCTCGATGGTAACAAAATCAACGTCGATCTTGAGGATAATAATCAAAGTCTAGGCTGATTGCGCTTGAACAAAATGGTGATGTGCAACAACCATTAAAGGAGGGGATGGGGGGGGGGGGGCCTCTCGGCCACAAAGGGTTTGAAATCACATATTTTGTATTTCTTTCGGATATTATCTTCGTCAGTGCATCACGTCATTTTGCTTGTCTGTTGAGCGGGTCATGGTGCTGCTGTAAAGTTGCTTGGTTTGTTTCTCTTCTGATTGAATGATTGGTTGATTGATTAATCATTTTGATTATCTGCTCAGTGTATCATGGCGTACATATTTTAGCGTACAACATATATACGTAAGATACATTCAAATACACACAAACACATTAAACACACATGAACTAAAAAACCCAGCTCATTACTAGATAATAATCTTACAGTAAAGCCTATTACCGATTATGATAATAATCATGATAAAGTAAACTTTATTCATTATTATACATTTCTGTCACTTTTATCAAGATGTCCTTTCTGAAATTTGCTTTCTATTTGAAACACAAATTATGTAATTATAGGCCTACAGCCTTCGTCACTTTGCTTATGAATCAACATAACTGTAAAAAAAAGTCGACGGTAATAGAAATTATTTGCATAATAAAGTTTTGTAAAAACCATTTTGTACATTAATATACCACTGTACGCTTGTTAATGATAAAGGCATAGACATTCCATGGCTGTATAGATCATTGCAACTTATCCAATAACCTGATCACAATGCATGATAAAGATGAATAACCATGCATTGTATCCTACTTCTATACAGGTTTGTGTTTGTATCATTTTATACACATACATCAACGGTATACTATGTACATATATATGTACATGTGAAGAGTTTGTTTGCAAAAACCGATAAGTCCATTTATGAAGATTTTGAAGTTTGGTCACTGTCATAAAGTACAAAATTATACCTTTTAAATGATATATTGGTCACTACATATAACGATACATTTTTGAAGTTATGGTCAAAGGAAGCAAAAAATTTCTTATTATTCTCTTTATTTTTCTTGACCTTTAATCGCAAATATCTTCATTTGACAAATATGGACTTATCGGTTTTTGCAAACAAACTCTTCATGTATATGTAGGCCTATATATTCGTGTTTGTTTATATCTTGTATGATTGGTCAGAGCAAGTAAATGAATACACACTGTAAATTAGGTATAAGAACGAACTTTATATAGCGTCAATATCATGAATACATATGTATTGTTCAAAACGCATGTTTGACTAAACAACTTAGTTGTGTTACTACAAATATAGCAATCACAATGCATGACAAAGATGAAAAACCAAGCATAACATTTCCGTTTGTAGCATTTCGTAAACATGTTGAATAAACTTGTTCGTTTATAATGATGATATCTTATATGCTTGGCCAAAACAATTAAATGAATACTGGAATATAAGTATAAGAACAAACATTACCTATACTAAAGGGCCTATGAATACACATTGTTCAAAAGGCATGTCTAATTGAACAACCTAGTTGATATTAAAACAATTTAGACGCTGACGTAATTTGTGTGTACATCGAGATAAAAAAAAACAAGTACATTGTATGAACATGAACATTTTATTGCAACCGTAAAGATCATCATTTTCGCTTGAAAGACATGCAAAAAAATGAAGACAATGCAGAGAGAGAGAGAGAGAGAAAGAGAGAACGTTACGTGCGGTTTGCCAGACACGATTTTGCAATTCATTTTATTTGCTATGCACTGCATAAAAATGTCAAAGCATTAATTTCTATTTTGAGGAGAAAGGAGAAATTCATATATTTTTTTTTCATGTCAAACATTGTGTTGCCATGGTAATTGTGTTCTTTAACAAAAATCATGGAAATTGTTTATTCCAATACCTTACTCGCGTTATGGGCATTTGATTTGAGATATGGCACATGTGACTATTAGTGAGCAGAGTGTACAGTTATTCAATGTTAAGCCGCCGCAGCGGTACTTTGCCATGGTATTTTATTTTTTTTTTGCTTTTTTCTCCAATAGAAAGCATGCAGTATATAATCATTGCTGGTTGAGCTGGCTCCCTGGGTATTGGGTTGGGTTGGGTACGTTGAGTTAAATATTGAGCTATTTATGATGTTTTTCTCTCTATATCTCCTTCTCTTTCTCTCTCTCTCTCGTTCTCTGTTGCAGTTCTGTTTTGTTAATTGTCCAAATAAAATGGAGTTAAAATGAAATGCTGTTTTATAGGGAATATGGTTTATATGGAAACTTCAAATTTATGCATTGCTGGTTGAGCTGGCTCCCTGGGTGTTGCGTTGGGTTGGGTACGTTGAGTTAGATATCTAGTTATTTATGATGGTTTTTTTTTTCTTTTTATCTTCTTCTCTTTCTCTCTCTCTCTCTCTTGCAGTTCTGTTTTAAATGTCCAAATATAATGAAGTCAAAATGAAATGCTGTAAGGGAATATATATGGTTTATATGGAAACTTCAAATTTATGCATTGTGCATTTACTGCATGTATTTGTAAGTGAGTCAGGTTTTGATGTCTGTAGCCATTCAAGAGTTGACAAACATATGTGCAATGTACTATTAATATTCTTTCTTAGTTTTGTTATGTAGAAAATGACCTCTGATATTTGAATGGAATAATAAAGATTGGTAATTACACATATCTAAATTGACACTTACAAAGAAACAGTTGTTTTGTTTTTGTTTTTGTTTAAATGTATGCCAGTTAATGAAATTTGTATTTTTTTTTTGTATTGTAAACTGACTGTTTTGGGTGCACCAGGTGGGTTGGGGAGGATGGCCTGAGGGCCCAAGTCATTTAGTTGGCTCTGCCAGATCCGGGCTGATAACCTGGTGCACCCTTACCACTCCAGCGTATGTTCTGATTTCGAAATATGTACTATGAAATTTGTGAATGAAAGCCGAATAAATGATACTACTACTACTACTACTACTACTACTACTACTAATAATAATAATAGTAATAATAATAATAATAAATCGAAGGATTATTGTATGTATATATGTTATTTCAAATATGAAAAGAGTGAATTACATCAGTGTATCTGATCACGATCGACAGTTGAATTTACAGCACGAAGAAGAGGAACTGGAACTGAATGATAATAAATTCATCACCATAGAATACAAAGTGGTCCTCTCGTCTCATGTTTTTTTTTAATGACACAGAAAGCTTAAATACCCAATTCTCTTCCGCATTATTTCACTTTAAACTGCAATATTCATCCCTATATAACCAGAAACGCTGAGATTTTTCACATGCCATTTTCCTAAGCAAGAACATCATTATTTCAGAAATCTGTGTTTTATCAAAGTCCGCTTATGGAATTCAATACCAGACGATATTCGTAAAGCTGGCTCTTTTATTAATATATTCAAACATAAACTGAAGGAGAATTTTATATAAAATTATCATTCATAACTTCTCAACATGCTTGGCTGGCAATATATCATCTAATGATTATAATTCACTGTATTTTGGTACTGCCTCTGATGTGATGTAAATGTAGTGTTCGTGTATCATTGCTGTAGATTATTATTTTTTTGTTCTGTTCTAGTATCTGTACATTTGTTCATCTCTTTGCTTAAAAAATAGATATAAAAATGATTTCCACAAATAAATTTTTCTTTTCATTATTTACCTGGGTCGGCCAGATTTTAAGGATTTCTTTTTAATTCCTCGTTAGCTTCTTCCCTTCACTTCATCAGTTATGTATTCCATATATTTCATAAACTTTTCATGAAATTCCTGACACGTGGAATTAGCACAGAAGAAGAACAAAACCAACAGACTGTTTCTATATATATGCAAATAGCAACAGCTATACACTCGGCCTTCATCTGCTAGAGTAAATTGCTCCTAAATAATAAATCTTTAATTTACAATTGTGGCAATGACAGAAATCATAAACAATCCTTGTTCCCTCCTGTTGATGGAATTCCTTGAATCCAAATGTGCAACGCATTTACCGACATTCATTCATGATTCATTCATTCATTTCAACACGGGAAGTGTCACTCAGCATAAGCTGTTTCCGATGGTTCCGTGCATAGAAATCATAACAATTAAAGATTCAAAAGTACAAAAGAAACAACACAAATAGTAAAGTTGAAAGTAGAATATATATATCTATATATCTATATATATATATATATATATATATATATATATATGTATATATATATATATATATATATATACAGCACAACAATGCAATCATAAACACAAAATAATGATAACAATATGCAAGTATTATAGATTGGGTTGAAAATAAATGTCAAAAAGGAAAACAACGAAGAATAATGTTATAATGGCACATCATAATTAATACAAAACACAAAACACTCAAGATTCATTAGCAAGTACAGCACAGTTTATTTCAGTGAATATTCAAGATACAGTGTGTATTTAAGTAGAAACATGTGATAATTAATGAATAACATTATAATGAATAACATTTATATAGCGCTTAATACTGATGTTTCTAAGCGCATCAAATCGGGGAAAAATAATATATATAACGTAAAAACAAAATACAGCATTATGTACAAATTTATGATAACGACAGCAACAACAACAGCAAAATTAAGGTTGTGTAAACAGATGAGTTTTCAACAATGACTTAAACCTATCAACATTTTCAGCGTTACGAATATAAAAAGGGAGTTCATTCCAAAGAAGTGGGGAAATAACTGAAAAGGCCCTATCACCATAACGTGTACAGGTGCGGGGACCACGTGATAATTGGAGAGCGGAGGAAGAACGAAGAGAAGGGGTTGAAGTGGAGGAGCGGAAGGAAATTAAATCTTTAAGATAAGATGGGGCAAGATTATTACATATCTTGTAAACAATAAGGAGGATTTTAAAAGTGATACGTTGATGGATGGGGAGCCAGTGAAGGGATTGGAAAACTGGAGTAATGTGGTCAGATCTTTTTGTAAGGGTCACAAGCCTAGCAGCTGTATTTTGAATTCTTTGAAGTGGTGCAGTACTTGAAGCAGGGAGACCAACAAGAAGGGAATTGCAGTAGTCGAGATGAGAGGAAACAAATGCGTGAATGAGACGTTCCGTGGAAGACTGATCCAATAATTTACGTATTTTACCAATTTTACAAATACCCCAAGCAGCAGAACGACATGAATTCTTAATATGTTGTTGAAAGTTCAGATGCTTATCTACAATAACTCCGAGATCTCTGACGGACTGAGAGATGGGGATAGTACTATCTTCAAAGGAAAATTCTGTTAGAGAGCTACCCCGCCTGAACTGAGAATGAACATATAAAAATTCCGATTTAACACAATTCAATTTCAAATAATTATTGTGAGACCATTGCTTGATATCATCAACGCATCTACTAAGTTTGCAGATTGCTTCGACTTGGGTATTTGGTTGTATGATTATGTAGATTTGAGTATCGTCGGCATACATAACATGTAAAATATCGTTATGAGAGTTGATTACTGAAGACAGAGGGGCTGTGTATAGAAGAAATAGTAAAGGACCAACCACAGACCCCTGGGGGACACCATGTCTAAGAGGGAACGACTGAGAAAATGCACCGTTCACAGTAACCATCTGGTGGCGGTCGTGTAAGTAAGATGCAATCCATCTCAAGACTGTTCCCGTTAGACCAAAATTAGTCTCCAATCTGTTAAGGAGAATTTCATGATTGATAGTATCAAACGCAGCAGAATAATCTAAAAGCAGAAGAGCGACTTCATGGCCTTTGTCTACTGCTAAGAGGAGGTCATTGAGTACCTTCAATAAGGCGGTTTCGGTGGAGTGGAAGTGCCTGTAGGCAGACTGATTACTAGGAAACAACTGGTGTTCATCAAGATGATCTCTGAGTTGGCGAGCAACCACTTTCTCAAGAACTTTACCAAGAAAAGACAGATTAGCAATGGGGCGAAAATTATTCAAATCATTACGGTCTAAGCTGGGTTTCTTTAGAAAGGGCAATATGAGCGACCTTTTGAAGTGCTTAGGAACTACGCCTGATGACAACGAGAGATTCAGAATGTAAGTTATTGCAGGAAGAAATTCATCTAGACACTCTTTTAGTAGCCATGTGGGGAGAGGATCAAGAGAACAAGACTTGGACGGAAGAGAATTGATGAGACGTTTCATTTGTGACTCAGTGATTAAACCAAACTCAGAAAATACACACTCAGTGTTTATATTTATGCGAGAGGAATTAGAGAGAGAGATTTCAGGAGACACCGGGAATGAAGATGCAATGGTACTAATCTTGTTGTCGAAAAACTCAGCAAACTGATTGGCAAGTGCAGGATTTGAAGTATGGTCAGGAAGAGAAGAATCTGGATGTGCAATTGTGAGTCTTTTGATGATGTTGAAAAGTTGTTTGGTGTCTGCAGCAGCAATCTCCTCTCTTAGGTGCCTTGACTTGGCGTCGGCAAGGTGGCTGTAGTAGGACTCACACTCTTGCCGATACAGCTCTCTGTCAATGCAAAGACCAGACTTGATCATGCGGCGCTCTGCACGGCGTCTACGCTTCTTAGCCTCCTTCACTTCTGTCGTGTACCAGGGATTATTTGGCCGCACTGTTACAGATCTAGTCTTGAGCGGAGCGTACTTATTAAGAAGTCTTGTTATATGAGAGTTGAGCAGCAGGACAGCCTCGGAGGGACACGCTGGCTCTCTGATCTGGAAAAGTGATGCAGCAATGTCATTTTTAAAGGAGCAGAGGTCCATAGACCGTAGATTTCTGGAGGTAGTCTGCTTCTTGGGGTTCACTGGGCCTTTGAGGTTGAGAGTGGTGATGATGGCGGAGTGGTCAGAGGGCAGAAATGTGACAAGATTAACATTCGATACAATGTTGTCAACTTTTCTGGTTAGAACTAGGTCTAATGTGTGTCCAGCTTTATGAGTTGCCTCTTTAACATGCTGTTGAAATCCTAGAGAGTTAATGGTGCTTAGAAAAGATACAGCCAAATTATCCGAGCAATCGTCAACATGTATGTTGTAATCCCCAAGCAGAATGGAACGATAGTCATCGATTGCCACTGATTCCAGAAGTGTAGGGAGTTCTGACAGAAATAAGTTATTGGTTAAATTGTTCTTAGCAGATGGAGGTGGTCTGTAGATGCCATATACTCTCAGAGCGGATGAGTGAGAAAGGTTGATTGTGACATCAAGGAGTTCAAATGATGAGAACGTGAAAGTGTCATTTATGGAAATGCGTGCAGATGAACGGACAAGCAAGCAGATGCCGCCACCTCTGGAATTCGTTCGAGGGCAGTGTACAAAATCAAAGTTTGGAAGAGAGACCTTCAGATCCGCTATTATCAGATTGTCTCTTTGTGTACCAGTTAACCAAGTCTCAGTTATAACGAGAATATCGAGCTTGGCATCAACTACTAAATCACATATGTACGCAGACTTGTTGCTCAGGGAGCGAGCATTCCAAACACCAATACGAGTTACAGAGGATTTGTCACTTACTGTAGTTCTTGTCTGACGATCTGTTGAAACACGAGATGAAATATGTGGTTTGTGAGCTCTGCGACCACGATGTGTACGACGACGTCGTCTGATGCCGAGCTCACAGACCCTTTGCCAGACATCTTGGTTAAGAAATTGGTCCCCACACAACAAGATAGAAAGCTGGAAACATGCATGGTGGTTACTGTAGTATGCAATTGGATGACCATGGTACTTCCACGAGTCATGTTTGGTGGTATTCACGCACTTGAAGAGGTCCAGAGGCTGAATGAACTGATCCTCTGCGGATGAATTGAATGGTGACAGAACTGCACAAAAGATGAAAAGCCACCTGCAAAACCCCTCCATTGATGATAGCTCAAGTACAAGAGTCAGTACACACTGAATACAAGAGTCTGTCTACACAGGAATTTGTGTCAGCTCACAAGAATGGATGAAAAGCTGCTTGGTGATCACCTCCATTGATGGTTGCTCGATCAAGTACAAGAGTCAGTACACACTGAATACAAGAGTCTGTCTACACAGGAATTTGTGTCCGCTCACAAGAATGGATGACAAGCTGCTTGGTGATCTCCTCCATTGATGGTTGCTCAAGAACAAGAGTCAGTACACACTGAATACAAGAGTCTGTCTACACAGGGATCAGTCTCCACTGAAGCAAAATATACAGAATGGGTACCTTTACCCATGTACAAAATGGTGGCACAGGGTAGCAGAATGACATTGAAATAAAGTATAAGGGAAATATAGCAAATCTAACACCAAGGATGCACCAAAATGGTCTAGGAGAACCCTGATGACAACAAAAATAAAGTGTTACATATTAGGTACCAAACAATCAACATAAAACACTTTGCAAAAGGAAATATTACAGAGCCCAATTTGAGTGGGGCTACCTAGTGGGGCTACCTAGACCAGGCGCACACCAAAAAAAAAAAAAAAATAATAATAATAATTCATTTCATACACGCTCACATGCATATACACAACTTTCGTATGCATAGAGTCACATGTACATAACTAAAAACACATAAATATAAGATTGATACTTCGGAAAGTATTATTTATAAGATTAAGATTACACATTACTTTCAAGTTAATCGGTAACGAATTTCGAACATGGACCCCACGGTAAGAACGACTTCTGGGCATAAACTCCTGCCAGTGTTCACACGCATTATTTGAACCTCTTCTATACTGAACGGCTGTTGAGATAAGGATTTAGTCAAACATGCACAAGTTGATCGTCTTGTTAAACAATCAGGCTTAGATTCGGAATTATTGAGAAGCTATACAGACCAGCAACAAGGCTTGCAAAGTTTAACGTAGAGCGAGCACATGCCATCGAATACCAACTCAATCAAATCAATCAACTCACGCATACCTGGAATCAAATGAGTTGCATTGTTGAGACAAGCATGAAAATACGCATTTACAATGACCTACGGTACTTCTTGCTACGGACAGGGGTCAAGAGAATGTACATGTTGGTGCAAACATTTGTATACAGTGTATTATCTGAATGAAAAATTTTCTTTTTAATTTAAACACAGGTTGGCATTATTGCATCACATTCTACAGTGCGATGTGAAACAGATATAGTAGATTATATGTTGGAAAATATACACGATAAGGAATATCTACATTTAACAGGGGCAATTTTTCTCGACCTAAAGAAAAAAAAAAACGTTCGATGTTATTCCTCACATTAAGATAGCTAAAAATATAGAATATTTTGGAATTTCAAGTTGTGAGTATGCTATTTTCATGAAAGAATGCAGTGTGTATCTTTCAATCGAAATAGGATTCACATGTTGTTATGAAATCAGGGGTCTATATGAGTCCATTCTGGACCCTCTGATTCCTTGATTATACATTAATTTAATTCTCTTACCGAATTGTCATCATATCCGGATGATACAGCATTGCTTACAAATGGACTCATAAATAAAAAAAAAAAATCCGAAAAATCGTCATTTATGTTGATATGATTAAAAGTTGCATGGTTAAAAAGTAATATTGTGTTTTTGTATTTTGAGCAACTCACGTAATGCTTTGGTCCAAACGAAAATTGAAAAATAAAGTATCAATAATAATGTACAACGATATATTAGAAAGTACTGGCACTGTTAAATACCCGGCGGGGGTATCAGATTCACAGTCTCTGAAGAACAATCATATACACGTATATCATGTTATCTCGAGCAATCGAACGTATTCGCTATATAACAGATCACTACCAAAAAAAAAGTGTTGATCAATTTGTATTTTACTCTCATATTACCCAACATGCAAAAGATTCAAAAGATGCAGTATATTGCGCGCTTAGTGCTGGTTATACATCCCCATGTGTTCTTTGCTTAGAACATTAATTTGACACTCTGTTTAAGAAAACAAAATCAAACTCTGCTTGAGAAAGAATTAAATCACGATGGCCGGTGATGAAATCAGATAGACTTCTCCTTTCCTTTCTCCTTTCTTCTTTGCTATTTCTACGCAAGCCATATCCCTCCCTCCCATTTTTTCTACGAAGGGCTGCAAGCAAATCAAGGAAATAAATAAAGCTGAAGTACTTCTGTACCATTCATTGTATATCGATGAAACGTTTTGTTACATATTGTAAAACCAGTGGAGACAAAAATACTTTGTAATCAACATATTATTATGCTTATATATTGGTGCCAACAATGTGTGCACACATGTGCATGTATGTACCTGTACAACGATAATGCAGGAACCAATAAATCAAATCAACTCAAACCAACTTAAATCAACTCAACAATATTGCATGGTCACCTTATCCGTCATAAGCTGTTCTCTGCCTATTGCTGCTCTTTAATTACTTCTTTTTTCGCCCAATTACAAAACAAAATATTCTCAAAATAGCACTTCGTCAATACCTCACACGAAAAGTGATTTTAAAAAGTGTTCCTTTTTAAGCACCGGTAGCTCTCTTTTCAAAAGGCATCCCATAACAATAGACAGAGTAGAGATGACGTCGACTCTGAATACTGGTAATAGGATTCAAAGCAAATTGTTTAAGATTTATCCGCATTCCTAAATTCTTTTTCCACCTGAATCCAACCATTAAATTCTTGTCTAGTTTTCATTGTCACACTCCTCAGAAACTCCTTCATAGTCACTCTAACCTTTCCAATTCTGTGTTACCTTCGATGTTCGTATGCATGTAAGTTTCTTCTCTTGTTCATTTCATTGTTTTGTAGTTGTACATAATATCATATTACTACTTGACATTTATCCACTCGTGGGTGGATGATTAGTGTGTATGCCTACATCAGGGTACCGTTGGAAAATAGTTAGCAAAGTTACTGTACCTGCCCTGTATTAATTTTTTTCTTAACCCGTTGAGGACATGTCCCAAGTATAACTCGGGCAGGTGTCTATGGGAAATGCGTGTTGTAGCATAATCAGTAATGACAATGGTGCAGCTGTATAGGCCTACTGACAGATTGTGTGTGTGTGTGTGTGTGTGTTTTAATGAACATTAACTGCTAGCGCCTTGAGCACCCATGAGTGGATGGGTACCGCGTTAATGTCTTATTAGGTGATCCGAGTATCCTCTCGGATCACCTTCTGTTTCTGTACGGATTCTTTCTTCTTCTTCTTCTTCTTTTTTAGGTGATCCGAGTATTTTTCTTTATTAGGTGATCCGAGTATCCTTCGGATCACCTTCTGTATCTGTACTGATTCTTTCTTTATTTCTCCTCAAAAGTTGTGCAGAGTTTAGCTCAGAAAGTGCATTGCTTATGAATGTCAAACTTATACCATATGTGTATCGTGTCCGAAAGACGACAATCGAACTAAAATCAAAGTGATCAGTCGACCGTGACGTCACTATGACGTCATTATATGAAAACACATTCTCATTCATATCTCATTAATGGAATGGAATTTTTCAATGAAATTTACGTCACATACAGTTCAAATTAAGTTGATTCTACTCATATTCTCAAAATTCATCTATACTCTTAAAACGTGCGCGTACGCGCGCGTATAAATATTTGTATGCTCAAATCGAGCTGAAATTTTTTTTGGACACGTTTCAGACCATTTGGAGAATTTTTTGAAAAATTGAAAAAATCGGACGGACGCGTACGCGCGCGCGCATATACGCACGCACAGCTCATATGCAATAGAAATTTCCCGTTTTTTCACACGGATCGGATGCCTGAAATGTCAAGGAATATTTCTACCAAGTTTCAAGTCAATCCGACTCAATATGACGTCATACGAGCCCGTCAAAGTTGAAATTCCGCGCGCGCGTCAATGGCGATATACAGTGGAACTATGCCAAAAAAAAACCGCCAATTTTAAATCCGATTTTACTCGTCAGGATGGACGGTGACCCCCCATTTTCTTTACATATTCTAAAAGCTGATGAGTTGTACATGTCATTTCATGGGTTGGCAATGCTGGCAAAATGATTAAAAGATATCAAATTTCTTAATAAAGTAAAAAAAGTAAATTTTCAAAATGACGTCATCAAATTTCAAGTTCACTCGAGCGTATCTCACTTATCCTTTGCCAATTTTCACACAAATTTCAGTATGTTGTACCTTATTAAATGCTCTTTCATTAATATCACAATAGCATTTTGATTGAATGACGGCATCACCTCGTAAAAATGGATTCAAAGTAATCTTATCAAATTTGACCAGTTTACGTGTTATCTCTATGGGAGTGCAGTTTTTCTGGAAATGAAAATTGACATGACTATCTTTCTCGAGCACTATCTCACTTATGCTTCGGTAAATTTCTCCCAAATTTTAATATGTTGTAGCTGAGACTTTGGGCTATCGTTAATGTGCCCTTTATTTTGTCATACGATGTCGGCATCACGTCAAAAAATTTGGTTGAAATTAAAGCCTATCTTCGATGTATTGAGATATTTCTTCCTTTCTGCAACTTTCTTTGCAATAACTCAAGAAAGACAGCCCCTATCACCCCCATATTTTGCACATGTTTAGTTCATGTCACGTACATTATTTCATAAAATAACAACTACTTGATTGGACACCCTCTTGGGTATGTAAATTAGGGTCAAAGGTCATAAAAATTTCATCCTGTATCTTAGTAAATACATGTCCTATCTTTCCCATATTTTGCATACGTAAAGACCATGTTACAAGAATCATTTCACAAAATAACCACTTTTTGGTCAGATGCCATCTTGTCTGTGCAAAGTGGGGTCAAAGGCCATATGTACTTCTTTCTGTATCTTCGTTATGACGTGTTATCTCTATGGGAGGGAATTTTTCTACATGTGAAAGTTGACATGATTGTCTTTATCGAGTACTAGCTCACTTACCCTTCGGTAAATTTCTCCCAGATTTTAATATGTTGTAGCTGAGACTTTGCGCTATCAGAAATGTGCCTTTCGTTTTTTCATACGATGTCTTGATCATGCTGAAAAACTTGGTTGAAATTAAAGCTTATCTTCGATGTATTGAGATATTTCTTTCTTTCTGCAACTTTCTTTGCAATAACTCAAGAAAAACAGCCTCTATCACCCCCATATTTTGCACATGTTTAGTTCATGTCACGTACATTATTTCATAAAAATTAATAACAACTACTTGATCGGACACCATCTTGGGTATGTAAATTAGGGTCAAAGGTCATAAATGTTTTATCGTGTATCTTGGTGAATTGGAGTCTTGTCCTATCTTTCCCATATTTTGCACACGCAAAGACCATTTTACAAGAATCATTTCACAAAATAACTCCTTTTTGTTCAGATGCCATCTTTGGTGTGCAAAATGGGGTCAAAGGTCAAACATACTTCATTCTGTATCTTCGTTAGTGCATACGGAATTCGGTACCACAGACGGCAGGTCTGACTCCCTTTTCTAAATGAGACGCCAAACATCACATGGCCAATTTCCCCTCAACACAGATGAAACCTGTATGGTCATGCCTATTGGGATCAGGACTCAAATCATTGATTTCCCAATAGATCGGATCACCTGATTTGTCAGTGTTGACAAATTCCAAGTCTAGTTAGGTGATCCGAGTACCCTCTCGGATCACCTTGTGTTTTTGTACGGATTCTTTCTTCTTCTTTTTCTTCTTTCTCCCCAAAAGTTGTGCATCGATTAGCTCAGAAAGTCCTCTTCCTATCAATTTCAAACTTATATCATATATGTATCGTCTCCCGAAGACGGCAATCGAACTAAAATCAAAGTGATCAGTCGACCGTGACGTCACTATGACGTCATTATATGAAAACACATTCTCAATCATATCTCATTAATGAAATGGAATTTTTCAATGAAATTTACGTCACATATATTTCAAGTTATGCGCATTCTACTCATGTTCTCAAAATTCATATTTTCTCTTAAAACGTGCGCGTACGCGCGCGTTGAAATATTTGTATGCTCAAATCGAGCTCAAATTTTTTTTGGACACGTTTCAGACCATTTGGAGCATTTTTTGAAAAATTGAAAAAATTGGACG
The DNA here is from genome assembly GCA_033980235.1 of Diadema setosum. Taxonomy (NCBI): domain Eukaryota; kingdom Metazoa; phylum Echinodermata; class Echinoidea; order Diadematoida; family Diadematidae; genus Diadema; species Diadema setosum. Next base: position 5,039,000 of record CM067070.1, on the reverse strand, counting down.
GACGCGTACGCGCACGCACATATACGCACGCACAGCTCATATGCAATGGAAATTTCCCATTGTTTCACACTTATTGGATGCCTGAAATGTCAAGGAATATTTCTACCAAGTTTCAAGTCAATCCAACTCAATATGACGTCATACGGACCCGTCAAAGTTGAAATTCCGCGCGCGCGTCAATGGCGATATACAGTCCAACAATGCCAAAAAACCGCTAATTTTGAATCCGATTTTACTCGTCAGGATGGACGGTGACCCCCCATTTTCTTGACATATTCTGAAAGCTGATGAGTTGTACATGTCAATTCATTGGTTGGCGATGCTGGAAAAATGATTAAAAGATATCAAATTTCTTAATACAATTAAAAAAGTAAATTTTCAAAATGACGTCATCAAATTTCAAGTTCACTCGAGCGTATCTCACTTATCCTTTGCCAATTTTCACCCAGATTTCAGTATGTTGTAGCTTATTAAATATTCTTTCATAAATGTAATAAGAACATTTTGATTGGATGACGGTATCACCTCGTAAAAATGGATTGAAAGTAATCTTGTCAAATTTGACCAGTTTACGTGTTATCTCTATGGGAGTGCAGTTTTTCTGGAAATGAAAATTGACATGACTGTCTTTTTCGAGCACTAGCTCACTTATGCTTCGGTGAATTTCTCCCAGATTTTGATATGTTGTAGCTGAGACTTTGCGCTATCGTCAATGTGCCCTTCGTATTTTCATACGGTGTCGGGATCATGTCCAAAAACTTGGTTGAAATTAAAGCTTATCTTCGATGTATTGAGATATTCCTTTCTTTTTGCAACTTTCTTTACAATAACTCAAGAAAAACAAGCTCTATCAGCCCAATATTTTGCACATGTTTAGTTCATGTCACGTACATTATTTCATAAAATAACAACTACTTGATCAGACGTCATCTTGGGTATGTACATTAGGGTCAAAGGTCATAAATGTATCATCTTGTATCTTGGTGAATACATGTCCAATCTTTTTCATATTTTGCACACGTAACGACCATGTTACAAGGATCATTTCACAAAATAACCACTTTTTGCTCAGATGCCATCTTGGCTGTGCAAAGTGGGGTCAAAGGTCATATGTACTTCTTTCTTTATCTTCGTTATGACGTGTTATCTCTATGGGAGGGAATTTTTGTAGATGTGAAAATTGACATGATTGCCTTTATCGAGCACTAGCTCACTTATGCTTCGGTGAATTTCTCCCAGATTTTAATATGTTGTAGCTGAGACTTTGGGCTATCGAAAATGTGTCCTTCACTTTTCATACGATGTCGGGATCACGTCCAAAAACTTGGTTGAAATTAAAGCTGATCTTCGATGTATTGAGATATTTCTTTCTTTCTGCAACTTTCTTTACAATAACTCAAGAAAAACAGGCCTTATCACCCCCATATTTTGCACATGTTTAGTTCATGTCACGTACATTATTTCATACAATTACAACTACTTGATCAAACGTCATCTTGGGTATGTAAATTAGGGTCAAAGGTCATAAATGTATCATCCTGTATCTTGGTGAATACATGTCCTATCTTTCCCATATTTTGCACACGTAAACACCATGTTACAAGGATCATTTCACAAAATAACCACTTTTTGCTCAGATGCTATCTTGTCTGTGCAAAGTTGGGTCAAAGGTCAAATATACTTCATTCTGTATCTTCGTTAGTGTATACGGAATTGTGTACCATAGATGGCAGGTCTGACTCCCTTTTCTAAATGAGAATCCAAACATCACACGGCCAATGTCCACTAAACACAGATGAAACCGGTATGGTCATGCCTATTGGGATCAGGAGACTCAAATCGTTGATTTACGAACAGATCGGATCACCTAATTTGTCAGTCTTGACAAATTCCAAGTCTAGTTTCTTTCTTTCTTTATTTCTGGACAAAAGTTGTGCAGAGGTTAGTTCAGAAAGTGCATTGCCTATCATTGTCAAACTTATACCATACATGTATCATGTCGCAAAGACGACAGCGCAAGTAAAATCATAGTGATCAGTCGACCGTGACGTCACTATGACGTCATTATATGAAAACACATTTTCATTCATATCTCATTATTGGAATGGAATTTTTCAATCAAATTTACGTCACATATACAGTCAGACCATTATGTTATGTTACTAGCCCGCACGCACTGCGCACGGGGCTGCTTCGTGCGGCTGCGTGCAGGTTCGTGCGATCTCGCACGGGAGCGTATGGCTCCGTGCGCCCCTGTACGCGCACGTGCGTAGTCGTGCACCTTCGTGCGGATCTGCACGCCCCCGTGCAGATCCGCACGCCTGCGTGCGGATCCATACTCCCTCGCACGCTGTCGCCATTGTGAAACTTCGTGGACATAAGGATTGCGCGAGCGGTGCGCACACGCGCGGATTAGCTATAACGTGTAATTTCTCGCATCAAAAAACGTATCTCGATGCTATATGTTGAAATATGTCATATTTCTTGTTGATGGCACGGAAGGGGGCGAAGCGATTTGAAAAGAAGACAAAATTTACTTTCTCTTCATGTTATGATTTTTTCCAGAGAGTATTTATCTTCGCTGCTTTTCAAGTTTTAATTTGGCTAAGCATGTTCACTTTTTGTAAAAAGTCTATGGAAAATGACGAAATTTCCACGATTTCGTACGTACTCGCTGGTTTTCAACATCGATCAAATCAGAACCATATATCGTATCAACTTGGGGCGAAGTGTTTTGGATAGAGCAGGCTGTAATCTACATGACTATATAAAACTCATTGCTATTGGTTATTTAACTCCGCTGCTTTCTTAGGCTAAAACTACTGATCAATTGGAAAAACTGTCTCAAAAGTAGAAAACCTAGCGATGACGTAATGGGCGATACTATTCATCGCAAAGGGAGAGGACCGGATGTACGTGGTATTGTACATACGTACAGTCCATTGTCACTCACGCGAGAAGCCCGAATGTGACAACGGTGATCTTTCCCAAGGTATTTTAAAGAGGAATCCTCCTGTTTTGTCCGAAAAAAACTTATTACAACGGCCATGAAGGTGGTTAAAATGATCAAGTATATGGTGGAAGCGTGAAGCGTACATAATTTCATGAAAAAAATGTCTACAGAGCCAGAAAATGAGGTAATGAATGAGGTCCTTAGGCAGCCAAACAATGAACGATCGGTTCGTTGCAATTAGTCCCACATGTACAAAGTTGCGTATGGTTAATTACAGTACTGTACGTACTGGCTTCCATCAGGGAGATGGGGAGTCCCTGCTTTCATACTCGAGCTGTGGCTGTCTATGTAATCCTGAGGCATACAGGAAGCATTTTTGTCCGACAAAGCTGTCAAACAAATTTTCTCTCAGGCATTCAGATGCAAGGATTTCTGTAGCTTGTAACAGTGTGTCAGAAATTATGCTTCATCAAATGCCTCCATGCAATGCAGCGAACCCCTATTTTGATAATGGAAACGCCCCGTCTCTTTGCTATCTCCGTTCAAGCGTGAGATGAGTAAACAACGTGACCCGGTGACCTGAACGTGCACACACGTTGTTGCTCGGAAGGCTTGTGTCCAAAATTGGGGGAAAGTTTTCATAATGACGGACCCGTGCGGGTCTGTCGCACGGGCCCGTGCGGGTCGGGCGCACGGACCCGTGCGGCTTTGGGGTGCGATTTCGCACGGCCCCGTGCCGCCAGTGCTTGGTTCCCGCATGATCCCATCTCACCTCCCTGGTTCCCGCAGTGGTTACACGGTACGTGTGTATCAGGTGTATACCGCGTGCGAGTCCATGCGCCATTCCCCGGCCGACAGTTTCAGCGCAAGCGTGAAATGAGACGATTCCCGACAATACAAGGCTTGTTACTTGCGCCAAGGAGCTTCAAACCCTTGCTTGCGCATTGCCAGTCAGTCGGCAAGCCGAAAACCCCCGTCTAGAATATCCAAGTTCTCGCACGGGTGACATCGAGTTGACCCCGCAGATCATGATCACTGAATTACGTTTTCACATGATTTTTTTTTTTTGAACAGGTTAAGGCTAAAACCTGAATGCAATATTGTTTAAATTTTCCAAGAGCGACATGAAAGGTCATCGACTTCGTGCATGGCTAATTCATTACCGATGTCCCGGAAATAATGGGTTCACATACTCGTCTAAAATTCCCCTAAGAGTCTTCTTTTTCATTGTAGGGCACTAACGAACGCATACCATGTAAAAGGAAAATTATTATCCAGCTATAAGATGATACCTAAGGTGTAACGTGATGATTAGATGGGTCAGCAGCGCGCGCCAGCTGAAATCATAAGGATATCATTCCTTTACTCGGCACGAAATCGCGAAAATATTGTACTGTCCCACATATAGAAATTGACGTGTTCCATGGATGCCCTCTGTGTGTTATGAGCGACCCCAGCGTAACTGACATGGTCAATTATAAGCGTCTACTAGCTGTGATATACTGTGCTTGTGTCTGTCGGTGGGCATTATGTACATGTAGCCTATTGCCTCTTGCTTGGCCTCTCTCTCTCTCTCTCTCTTCTCTCTCTCTCTCAACAAGTCATGAATTCACTTTACCCATCATGCCTAATCGAACTACGACATGATTGAGGTAACCGCGCCTTTTTATTCTCTATTAGTTCACCCTGTGACGATGACTTCGATTGCGTTTTGAAATTGTACCGAACTACTTTCAACACAACTATTACCTTTAAAGTTCGATTGATGAACTAGTCTTTTGAATTCATAACCGACATTCGTAATCGTAAGCATACAGTAACAAAATACTGTCAATAACAGTTGGAAAATGCAAATGCTATAATAATAGCGCGAAATACACGAGTAACGATCATCTTCATACATTCTAATTCCCAAGTGATGTCGCTTCGAAAATGACACATGGTTTGACTACTGCTTCAAGCAAAGAAAAGGAAAAGGAATGGGATATACTTCTAATGATAAGGCATTCCACTGTATTCGGTAATTTCGGTTACGTTTTTGTGCGCTTTACATGAGGAAAATAAAAGGCAGATATATGCTATTAAATCCTAACACAACGCATTCAAATGATTTTTTTTTTTAATAGACCGTGTACAATGTAATGTTTTAGTATTCGGTTTGAAACTTTAAATTTGCGAGTCCTTTATAAAGTTATATGGGTTATTACATTATCAAGCAAAAATTACAGTACTTTAAGGATTCGGCTTTGCTCAGAAGATTAACAATGCTATCTTTGGCAATAGTTTGCAACAGAGACAATCCGCGTCAATAGATATACAATGTTATTCTGTTTTCATAAATAGAAAGGAAAACGTAAATAAGTCAACTTTATATCTTCAATTAGCTTTCTCACCAACTGAACTTGATTTGATCTGCCGTGCATGATATCGCTGTGTGTTCGTTTAATTCTATGATATTGTTCAATTTGATATTGTTTAATTGGCACGCGTGTTTTTTTTTATGCAGAATATTTCATGTAAGTATAATTCATTAAAGCTAATAATGTTTGTACATGATATGACGTGTTCGTTGTTTTGTATTTTCATTTTTATAATATATCACGTGTCCATTATCTGATTATGACTACGACAATATGACGACTGTTTAAATGCGGAGTATGTACCGGAACACTAATGTCTCCCACCAGTATAGACAAACTAATTTCTTGTCGTCTATCCCCGCTTGAAATGGAAATGAAATTACACACAGAAAAAAAAAGAAGAAAGAAAACGAAGTTCAATTTTCAGCAGATTTCAACCGTTTTGTTTAGTGCCTGATACACGTAATGGACAAAATTCTTTAGCGCATAAGCAATCACACAACTTTTGGGAATAAATGTATGTCTTAATGATTGTATCTTATGGAAGAAAACTCGTCTCCCCACCTGAATTTTAGCTTCTTCTTTTTCAAGCTTACGGGAAAGAAATAGTTGAACATCAATCGCAATCATAAAGAGAAGCCACATCCTTAAAAATAAACACAGGAGTACTGAGACGCACTACGAAATAAAAACTGGCCTTTTATCACTATTGACAACGTATGGCAATGAAATGCTTCCTTTTGTTGGGAGGGGGGGGGTTATTGATTACTCTGAAGGTTCATAGATCACAAAATTCATATGGTTCGCTATTAGCTTAGGTTCGTTAAGAAAAAAAAAAACATAAACAGATAAATGCGTTCCTTTTCCGGTGGTTCCTTTACCCGAAAGTAATCAAGCAATCACTTATTTCAGTATCAGATTTGTGAATACAAAACGAAACGAGGACGGCCTTTTAAGTATTAATTCCGAATATAATTGTAAATATGATTATCGGTCTATACTCAACTTCTCAAATGCAGAAAGATTACAACTGTAAATGTGGTGTTCTGTAAAAAAAAAATAATAATAATAAATAAATAAATAAAGATAGGTTTAAGCTACAAGTTAATGGTTCTTTATATGCTATGATATCACAAAAGTGACCGAGAATAAGAAGTACTATAATTTTAAGTTAATATGATACAATCGTAATTATAACTAGACTTGGAATTTGTCAACACTGACAAATTAGGTGATCCGATCCGTTCGTAAATCAACGATTTGAGTCTCCTGATCCCAATAGGCATGACCATACCGGTTTCATCTGTGTTTAGTGGACATTGGCCGTGTGATGTTTGGATTCTCATTTAGAAAAGGTAGTCAGACCTGACATCTATGGTACACAATTCCGTATACACTAACGAAGATACAGAATGAAGTATATTTGACCTTTGACCCCAATTTGCACAGACAAGATGGCATCTGAGCAAAAAGTGGTTATTTTGTGAAATGATCCTTGTAACATGGTCTTTACGTGTGCAAAATATGGGAAAGATAGGACATGTATTCACCAAGATACAGGATGATACATTTATGACCTTTGACCCTAATTTACATACCCAAGATGACGTCTGATCAAGTAGTTGTTAATTTATGAAATAATGTACGTGACATGAACTAAACATGTGCAAAATATGGGGGTGATAAGGCCTGTTTTTCTTGAGTTATTGCAGAGAAAGTTGCAGAAAGAAAGAAGTATCTCAATACATCGAAGATAAGCTTTAATTTCAACCACATTTTTTGACGTGGTCCCGACATCGTATCAAAAAATGAGGGCACACTTTTGATAGCCCAAAGTCTCAGCTACAACCTATTAAAATCTGGGAGAAATTCACTGAAGCATAAGTGAGCTAGTGCTCGATAAAGACAATCATGTCAATTTTCACATCTACAAAAAATCCCTCCCATAGAGATAACACGTCATAACGAAGATAAAGAAAGAAGTACATATGACCTTTGACCCCACTTTGCACAGCCAAGATGGCATCTGAGCAAAAAGTGGTTATTTTGTGAAATGATCCTTGTAACATGGTCTTTACGTGTGCAAAATATGGAAAAGATAAGACATGTATTCACCAAGATACAAGATGATACATTTATGACCTTTGACCCTAATTTACATACCCAAGATGACGTCTGATCAAGTAGTTGTTATTTTATGAAATACTGTACGTGACATGAACTAAACATGTGCAAAATATGGGGATGATAGGGGGTGTTTTTCTTGAGTTATTGCAGAGAAAGTTGCAGAAAGAAAGAAATATCTCAATACATCGAAGATAAGTTTGATTTCAACCAAGTTTTTTGACGTGATCTCGGCGTCGTATAAAAAAATAGAGAGAACGCTGACGACAGCTCAAAGTCTCAGCTACAACATACTAAAATCTGGGAGAAATTCACCAAAGAGTAAGTGAGCTAGTGCTCGATAAAGACCGTCATGTCAATTTTCATTTCCAGAAAAATTCCCTCCCATAGAGATAACACGTAAACTGGTTAAATTTGACAAGGTTACATTATATCCATTTTCACGAGGTGAAGACATCATCCGATTAAAACTTTGATGAATAAAACTTAAAGAGTATTAAATTGGCTACAACATACTAAAATCTGGACGAAATTCACCGAAGGGTAAGTGAGCTAGTCGTCGATAAAGACAATCATGTCAATTTTCACATCTAGACAAATTCCCTCCCATAGAGATAACACGTCATAATGAAGATAAAGAAAGAAGTACATATGACCTTTGACCCTACTTTGCACAGACAAGATGGCGTCTGAGCAAAAATTGGTTATTTTGTGAAATGATCCTTGTAACATGGTCTTTACGTATGCAAAATATGGGAAAGATGAGACATGTATTCACCAAGATACAGGATGAAACATTTTTGACCTTTGACCCTAATTTACATACCCAAGAAGGTGCCCGATCAAGTAGTTGTTATTTTATGAAATAATGTACGTGACATAAACTAAACATGTGCAAAATATTGGGCTGATAGAGCTTGTTTTTCTTGAGTTATTGCAAAGAAAGTTGCAGAAAGAAAGGAATATGAAAATACATGGAAGATAAGCTTTAATTTCAACCAAGTTTTTGGGCATGATGCCGACTCCGTATGAAAAAACGAAGGGCACATAACGATAGCCCAAAGTCTCAGCTAGAACATATTAAAATATGGGAGAAATTCACCGAAGCATAAGTGAGCTAGTGCTCGATAAAGATAGTCATGTCAGTTTTCATTTCCAGAAAAACTGCACTCCCATAGAGATAACACGTAAACTGGTCAAATTTAACAATGTTACTTTTAATCCCTTTTTACGAGGTGATGCCGTCATCCAATCAAATTGTTGTTATTATATATCTGAAAAACCATTTAATAAGCTACAACATATTGAAATTTGGACGAAAATCAACTAAAGAATAAGTGAGATACGCTTGAATGAACTTGAAATTTGATGACGTCATTTTGAAAATTTACTTTTTTAACTTTATTAAGAAATTTGATATATTTTAATCATTTTTCCAGCATTGCCAACCCATGAAATGACATGTACAACTCATCAGCTTTCAGAATATGTAAAGAAAATGGGGGGTCACCGTCCATCCTGACGAGTAAAATCGGATTTAAAATTGGCAGTTTTTTGGCATTGTTGCACTGTATATCGCCATTGACGCGCGCGCGGAATTTCAACTTTGACGGAACCGTATGACGTCATTTTGAGTGGGATTGACTTGAAACTTGGTAGAAATATTCCTTGACATTTCAGACATCCGATCAAAGTGAAAAAACGGGAAATTTTCATTGCATATGAGCTGTGCGTGCGTATATGTGCGCGCGCGTACGCGTCCGTCCGATTTTTTCAATTTTTCAAAAAATGCTCCAAATGGTCTGAAACGTGTGCAAAAAAATTTTCAGCTCGATTGGAGCATACAAATATTTCAACGCGCGCGTACGCGCACGTTTCAAGAGAAAATATGAATTTTGATTATATGAGTAGAATGCGCTTGACTTGAACTATATGTGACGTAAATTTCATTGAATAATTCCATTCCATTATCGAGATATGATTGAAAATGTGTTTTCATATAATGACGTCATAGTGACGTCACGGTCGACTGATCACTAAGATTTTACTTGACCCGTCGTCTTTGGGACATGATACACATATGGTATAATTTTGACATTGATAGGAAGAGGAATTTCTGAGCTAATCGATACACAAATTTTGTCCAGAAATAAAGAAGAAGAAGGAAAACAAAGAATCAGTACAGATACAGAAGGTGATCCGAGAGGATACTCGGATCACCTAAAAAAAAAAACAACAACAACATGAAGCTGTCAGGCCTATACATCAACATTTGCTTCTGATACGTTTAGTATAAATTATGTGCAGCTTCGGCAAGCGCGATAAAAGCGATAAATAATGTGGACGCAACGCCTGTAAGGGAAATGTGCCTAATATGGCGGGAAGTCAGAATGTTACGGCTGTATACATCTGCAGCAGAGCAGACACGAAAGCAGTCGTTGATGCTCTGCAACATTACGACCATGTGCATTATTAGAGGGTTTTTAGTACACACAAAGAACACGATCTGAAAAGACGACTATCGTTAATTAACTTAACATGGGTTATGATGTCCACGGCGCTTAGTCTAATATTCAAGACGATAAAGGGAATATCCAAAGGTTATAATACAGTGTATATCCCTTTATCTAAAAACAACAACAACAACAAATCAATTTCTCGTGAATTTTAGCGTATTTTTCAATTATGATCATTTTCCGCTGAAAACGCTACGGTGAAAACGCTAATACCATGCCAATGTCGCTTTATTTCCATTCAACAATGAAAGGTTATGCAAAAACAATGTACCGGTACACTACAATACATTATAGTTAATAATGTTGTAAATGAACAGAGTGATTTTTGTTTATAACTGATGTATTTGTTGAGAGGGTGGTATAAAAACAGTATAGATAATCCCTTTTATTAGGAACTTTAGATATGATAACGGTACATTGTTCTAGATAAAGACTAAGCGCACCGCGTGACAGCTGTGGACATCATAACCCTTTAGATATTCCCTTTGCTGCCTTGAATAAAGACTAAGCGCACCGCGTTTACAACAGAACACCTGTGGACATACAGAAGGCAGTGCTCTTCTTTGTATAGCGGTTAGTTTCGATTCAGAAGTATAGGGATTTAAAAACGAGATCAAATTGGTTAAAAATTCATTTATTATGACTAAGCTACTCATTTGGAAATGCTATCATAGCTTGATAAGCGTATCTATGTCCGACAAACAAAATGACACCAAAAAGGTTTTGCCACCTCGAGTGGTACTAACAACCCATTTTTCGGCTCTTCGCCCATGGACTATAGGTATTGGTACTTGCTAAACGCATCTCCTTTAGTTTCCATTGACAACAACATGGGAGGAGAATGGAAGCGATCAAGGCCCTTGCTAAAAGACGCTTGTTGTAATACGCATTGCGTGCCTTTCTTTTTACTGTTTCCTATTGTTTGTGACTTAAAAACTTGCGGCAACTAAGTCACCGCAGCCGACACATAACGCTTACCGACTCATTCATGCGGCGGCAGCGGCACGGACACAAACGCACTTCAGTTTACATTCGGACTGCCGTATTGGTTAGAATAGTTAATGATAGACCTATCCTGCGATCCTAACCCTAATGGCCCCCTCACACCTGAGCGAATTGCCTGAAATATGACTTGCGATGGCTGGCGAAAGGCATTTTGGAAAAATCGTTTTCAATGGTAATTGATAGTAAGTCATATTTACCCTTCGTGTTTGGGTTCGTACACCTTCTGAACTAACAGTTGCGATTATTCAAATTCGCACGGGATTTTTGAACATGTTTAAAATTTCCCGACGAATTGAAAAATCGTCTGTCATTTGCATCTCTTATTTAGTCTGCGGTAATCGTTCGTTTATCGTTCGTGTGCTATCGTCACGCATAGTCCCTCATCGCGCTTTTGCCAAGGTGGACCGATCTCGAAAGAACCCTAAACGAAGCAACACGATGACTAAATATGACTTACGCATAGAAACGAAGATACTATGACAAACGTATTTTCGCTTGCCATCTTATATGCGAAGGGAAATTAAGATTGACTTTTACTAAATTTGAAAGGCGATGCATACACGAAGGCAAGTCTAAGAGATACTATGACAAACTATGGATTGCGAAGTGATACGAATACGAGCGAATGACCTGACGAAAAAATTTGCGAATGCTGAGCTGCTCTCTGTGACCAGCCACTCGCCACGCTACTCATATATAAACATTCCATCTGAAAGTTTCTTCAGAAAAATGGAAGATGCAGCCCGCCTCAGAATCCAGTGTTTACTGGCAATGGCTAAGAATGATATTATACATCAGCAGCTGAACCTACACCAGTTCATCAGAGGCCGTTTCAGATGGAGACGAGGCTTCAGACGACGTCGTATCTGGAGAAGGACGTGGCTGAACCCTGCCAGAAGAAGGGCTTTTGGAATCTACGACCAGCTGTTGGTTGAGCTCCGAAGAGAAGACCCTTCGACTTTCAAGAAATTTCTCTGCATGCCCCCTGAACTCTACGATGAAATCCTGGAGAGGGTCAGAGGAAGAATCAGGAGGCAGTACACCTGGTACAGGGAGCCGCTGGAAGAAGGTCTCAAGTTGGCAGCTACTCTCTGTCATCTTGTGTCTGGCACCAAGTACTCCGACATGCAGTATGGGTGGACGGTGCCTGAAAACACCCTATCTGTAGTGGCCAGGGAAGTGTGTCAGGCCATATGTGACGAGTATGCAGATGAAGTCATGACAGCCCCTTCAACCCCTGATGGATGGAAACAACTTGCTGGTGGATTCTTCAAGCGGTGGAATTTTCCCCACTGTGTGGCAGCTATTGATGGCAAGCATGTGGTCATCAGAAAGCCTCCTCTGTCCGGCTCGCTATGCTGCAACTACAAGGGCTTTTTTAGTATAATCCTGTTGGCTATCATAGTGGACAGTGACTACAAATTTATCTTGGGCGATGTTGGTGGTAGGTACGATACAATAGGGGAAAGGGGGTAGTTCAAGTCAATTTATGGGTACGTCAAATTTGTTATCATCTCGCCTCCATTGTTACTGTTTCAATATTTATTTTTTTTGCTAAAATGATAGCAATTGGGGCAATTCATCTCAGTTTTTGCTTGATACCCTTTTTTTTTCTTCAAAAACGTGCTTTAAGAATAATTAGTAATATTGGATATTTATTTCACACAAATGATCTTTTGTGTAGAAGCAAAAATCTGAAATTGATTGATTTGTTTCATTATAATGTTGGTATTTTTATGTATAAATTTTCAATTGATGAGCTTCCTGACATTTTTGCAAATGTTCATAAGAAATAACTCTCTTCATATCTACCCAACTCGTCATCGTGATGACTATCACCTTCCACTTACTCGCACAATTTTTGCGAAAAAAAAAACATTAATGTTTACAGTGCCAAAAATACTGGAATCTTCCGGCTGATTTTACTGTTTATCTTTTTCGTCCTTTAAATGTAAATGTTGCATAGATGATTTCTCTGGCCGCACTGAAATCTGGACGGACCTGGTCGCTCTTATACTCCCCAATGAGCGCACACACACGTTCGAGAACGCCTGATCTATTCTTTCGTCTTCGTTTCCAATCGCACGCCATATCAAACCATTGCTCATTGTTCGTTCGTCTTATCGGGTCATATCAACCCTTCGCTCGCCTTCGGCCGCAATTTACTTAAAGAAGTGAACCGAAAAATCGTTATCCTTCGCATGTCATATTTATTCTTCGCTTACCGTTCGTTGATCATATTCGACTTTAGTTTATAATCGGATGATTTGAAGGCAACTTTATTTGAAATCGTTGAATTCGCGCGCATTTCGTACGTATTTCTCATTCGTCCCCCTTCGTCCCCCTACATTCGCTCAGGTGTGAGGGGGCTTTAACCCAAGCTATCGCCGTATACGGTAGTGCGTGCGATTGAGCGTAAACGCCGTCGCTAAGCAGGACTGTCGTATTGTTTCGTCCCGTGAAAGAAACAGGTTGTTAGCTTGAACATAGCCCGAACTTGTTATCATTAATATTGGCCTTTTAAATAGTTCAATTTCATATCGAAATTCCGAGCTAAAACGGTGCAGTATTGATGGTAACGCGTAAACAAGGAAATGTGCTGAAGTGCCGAAAACTGTAACTACGACCAGCAGCCTCCGATACGCATCTACGCTGCCCCATACCCATCTACGCTGTGCGTGTGGGGCTGCCGGTCGCAGTTACGAAAACTGGCACCCTAGCTGTATATACCACAACAGCGTAATTCAAATCATTTTGACTGAGTGAGAATGACAAAAATGTGTGTAATCAAAAAAAAAAAATATATATATATATATATATCATACATAATGTATATGGTTGGAAATAAAAGAAATATGGATATTTAATGATAGAATTTAATCTTTTTTAAATGAATATTAATGATTGAATCATAGGGAAATATAGATATTATATAGTCTGGCAAAAATAGTCAAAATTATGACTAATTGCCATTAAACCTAAAACAACAACAACAACAACCCATCATTCTTTCTTAACCCGTTTGTGTCTCGAGTATACTCGGGCTGACGTTTTCCACGCTGTGGACTAGACCCGAGTATACTCGGGCTGAGCGAGTGAAATGAAAACGCATTTTTAAACTTAGAATTTCACCAACAATTCGATGCCTATGTTAAAAATGAATTATATTTTCTGGGACTACATACATCAAAGTTGCCATCTGTGTACATTTTGTGATGATTGGTCATACATCATGTCTATAAACAAGCAAAATATCGGCAAACATGAGTGAAATTTTAACGACATTCAGACCTTTGCAACGGTTGGGAAACTGACCAATGACAAGCAACCATCCGCACGCTCTCGCGATCTCATTTGCATCGTTATGCAAATTGCCACACTCGAGTGAAAAACGTTCGTGCGGCGGTCAAGAGCATTGTGTGCACGCACCTACCTTATTAGCACACATTTACATGATAAAGAATTGTGGCATACTACGTCGTATATATCAGTAATGTTACGGATTTTCTATGAAAGCCATCTCAGCACGGCGACCTGCTTACCATACTGGCATGAAATGTTGGCCTTCTTTTGCTGCCGAGTCCTGGGATTTACCAAAACTCGGCAAATTGCATAAAGTCAAAAGTAAAATCTTTAGCGTGTCCCTGCATGTTGTGTTGATGTTTTTGTTTTTGTGTGTTATCATGACAGCAATGTTACTTATAGTTGTTTGAAGGGTTCTACCGTCATGAATAATATTCTGATTATGTTATAAAATCGTTAAAAAAAAAAAGACAACTTGGCCCGGAACAAACCTAGTACAGGATGTATGGCATACAAACAACGCAGTCGATTGTGCTACTTCATCGAAGTCGTATATTCATTATGGCAATTTGAGTATCAGGTTACATTGTATCTATATGAATAGACTGGATGCAGATACAAAAACATTCCTAGATAGACCCTCTCTTTGACGCAATCTAAAAGGGCAGGGGATTAAGAGCATAATAGAGAAGGTCATAGGTCGATTACTGGCAGTCTCTTTTTTTTTTTCTGTACCGGTCCATATAGAATGGATGTTAGTGATGTGCTTCGGATGTATTACGTAACCATAACTTTATGGTTGTTGGGAATCGAATGTGCAAGTTCTCATGTGCATGTTCCAAACATTTATCTATTATAGAAATTAAAATACAACGAAATACGCTGCAATAAAGCAAATAAACAAGACACATCTCACAAATTTTCTCTCATACGCTTATAGCATTTGGAGAAATTGTCTATGAAAATAACGATCGGTATTTGATATCTGCAACAGTTAAAAAAGTATATTAGATAAAATTATATCCCATATTACGTTGAAAGTGACAATAGTGATTTCGCCTGTGTAGTCTGTTTCTATATTTTTGTATGAATTCTTTATAATCTGCTTCTTTTCAGCCGTAGTCGCTCGATAAATTATTCAAAATGTTTAGAAATCTGGGTCTTTAGTTCATTTGTTTCGTAAGTTTATAAGTCTAAATGATTTGCAATCATTGAGTTGCAAGGATATTAGCCATACGCGAGTGGTTGTAGTTCAATCCATTTTCAGTCAATCGGATATGACAACTTATGCAAAAAAGAAGAAGAAAATATCTATTTTTTATTCAAATTTGTAGAAAGCGGTCAAAATTTGCAAAGCGCTTATTCAATTCTGCGAAAGACCGAGATGTGATTATGGAGCCCTTGTGTAACACTCGACTTCTTGGGAGTAAGGTATTTCGAGCAGTAAAAGTAAGAAATTAACTTCTTTTTAACTGATGTAAATAATGTTTTATCGCTATTACTAAAGTGGTTTAAGAACTTATTGTGCATGTGTCTTCTCTCTATCTCTGAATTTATGTACATGTTTTCATTCGAATTATATAAAGTTCATGAAATCGCGTTGCCGCATTTTCATATTCATAAACGGTTGCAGCAAATGCTTGTTTGCTTTATAAATTATGCATAGTGAATGAGAAAAGTACTTTATTTTCTGTCTTTTATCGGGGGATGATTGATACACACAATGAAATAAATATTGATTTACGCTCTTGACAGAAAAGAAGATAATTTCATGGGAAGTAGCCGTTTGCTATGAGAGATCGCAGAATGTCGGGAGAAATGTTTTAATTTCAACAAACATGTTGTCTTTTCATTATTTTATGAAGTGTTGTATCGATGCTAAGCCTTTAAGCCTGTGTGGCACGTGTTCACCATTCTTCCATGGTCATGCCGACTTCTTCATCTTCCAGGTGGCAATCCTTTTGTTGCTAAATTGAGTGAACTTCTCTGACGAACTCGGAAATGCTCACCTTCGACTCTGTTTGAAAAAAAACAAAACAAAACAAAACAAAACAACCCAAAACCACTCTCTCATATAGAGACGAAAGTAAGTTCTCTATTGGCATTCTAATAGTCCATGGGCCAGGCCAGATATTTGTACCACCTGAGGTGGCAAAACCTTTTTGGTGTCATTTTGTTTGTCGGGCATAGATATGCTTGTCAAGCTATGACAGCATTTCCAAATGAGTAGCTTAGTCATAATAAATGAATTTTTAACCAATTTGGTCTCGTTGTTATATCCCTATACTTCTGAATCGAAACTAACCGTTTACAAAGAGGAGCGCTGTTTTCTGTATGTTCCGTAGAGCTGCAAAATGCAGCTCTATGGCATGTTCACAGGTATTCTGCTGTAAACGCGGTGCGCTTAGTCTTCATTCTAGACGGCGAAGGGAATATCCAAAGCTGCTTATGATACAGTGTATATCCTTTTATCTGAAAACAACAACAACAATCAAATAAAAAAAAAAGATTCCTCTTGAATTTTACCGTATTTTGCAATTATTTAACATTTTCCGGCAAAAACGCAAGTGTGAAAACGCTAACATCACGCCGATGTCGCTTTATTTTCATCCAACAAAAAAGGATAATGCAAAAACAATGTACCGGTACACTACAATACATTATAATGAATATTATTGTAAATAAACAGAGTGATTTTTGTTTAAAATTGATTTATTTGTTTAGAGGGTAGTATAAAAATAGTATAGATGATCCCTTTTATGAGGAACTTTAGATATTATAACGGTACATTGGTCCAGATAAAGACTAAGCGCACCGCGTGACAGCTGTGGACATCATAACCCTTTGGATATTCCCTTCGCTGCCTTGAATAAAGACTAAGCGCATCGCGTTTACAACAGAACACCTGTGGACATAAGGAAGACAGTGCTCTTCTTTGTATAGCGGTTAGTTTCGATTCAGAAGTATAGGGATATAAAAACGAGACCAAATTGGTTTTAAAAATCATTTTTTATGACTAAGCTACTCATTTGGAAATGCTATCATAGTTTGATAAGCATATCTCTGCCCGACAAACAAACTGACACCAAAAAGGTTTTGCCACCTCAGGTGGTACCAACAGAAACAGATATTTTGCCCGTATATACAATCTAAAAAGATATTGCCATAACATAGATAGGCAAACCTGACCGGATGTAACATTACATTTCGATTGCTAAAGTGTGATCGGATTACCATCCATCAAAAAGAATTTAGAAGACCATCATATTTCTCCCCCACCCTCTTTGATCTCTCTCCCTCTCTTTCCAGTTATCCAATTCTTTTATTGAATAGTATCATTAGTGAAGATCACTTCTCGATGATGCTTTGCCTGTATTATATATATATATATATATATATATATATATATATATATATATATATATATATATACATTCATCGAACAACATTTAGAAGACCAGCCTATTTTTCTCCCTCTCTCTTTCTCTCCCTTTCAACCTTTCTCCTCATCGCATAGATTCCAGTATTTCACCTGAAGACCGGAAGACCTCATAAATAATCTAAAATTCCACAAAACAATAGTCTTTCCGGTCAGTGATGAGTTTTCATCATAATTATATTATAACAAATAACTTCTGTCTTGTCACTATGTGAAATCTTATTTCATGTGATTTGTAATGAGCAATACTTCTTGGCAGTAGAGTTTAAGTCAATTATAACATTGTACATAAAATTGGCAGCATTTAACCCCCTACTGTTGAATCACAAATGTGCTCGTTGATCTCTTTTATTTATCCCATGGAAACCTTAAGTCATATCTGTAGGCAGACATAATGGATAATTCCAGAAAGCAAACTTCTTATACAAAAAAAAAAAGAAGAAACTTCTGTGTGGATGGCAGGTACCGCAATAGCGTGGATTTTTCAGATTTAGTTATCATAAGTTGTCAAAGAAAGCAAGAAAGATGCAATGATTTATTTGAATATTGAAAATCCCATCAGGCTCTTGTCAACATTATGAAAGGGATAATTGCTGAAACAAAACCGAGAAACTCAAATGAAAGATTGGTTTGCGAAACTCAACTTCGATGCTGCTTGAAGTTTTTTTTTCCCTTTCTCTCATACTTATGAATGACAGTCTGATTATGTCATTCAAAGATCGTTCAAATAATCTACTTGGCCAACAAACCAAATAGAGGATATTCTGTATAACATTCATGCAACGCAAGAGCCGATGGTTATTGCCTTTATGGGGTCCTATATATTCATCATTGTGAAACACAGCCTAACATATGCGAATGTTTTACGCAAGAATACTTTGAATAGACCAGGGCCCCGTTGCTAGAAACTTTGCGTTTAAACGCAACTTGCAACTGATTGTCACTGGCCAATCAAAATCGTTGTTGCATGCATGTCTTCTTAATAGGGCAGACCCTGAGCCAATCAGAATGGTTGTTTCAAAATTAGCAATTATTTGCAATTGATTGCAACTTTCTTGCAACGGGGCCCAGGTGGCCAGAGTATCAGGTTACATTGTACCTCATTGAATAGACAGGATGTTGATACAAAGACATTCCTGGACGCACTCGTAGAAAATTCGGGGATTATGAGCATAATAGAGAAGTTCAAAGGCCGATTACAGACGGTCTGTTTTTTCTGCACCGGTCCATAGAATGCATTTGCCTTAGTATAGAAAGCGCTCCAAATTTGCGAAGGGTGATTCAATTTTGCGAGAGATGGACCTGCGATAACCCATCGCTTCAATTGAACACTTTGTTTAGGAGCAAGTTATTTCGGGCAATAAAAGCATGAAGTGTTCTTGTCTTATCTCATGTGTATCGATGTAAATGTTTTCATGCTGCTATGGAAGTGGTTTATTCACTTATCGTGCCAGTGTAACACACACACACATATATATATATATATATATATATATATATATATATATATATATATATGTACATAATTATATATATATATATATATATATATATATATATATATATACATAAGCATATATCTGCATTTAGGTAGGACTACATTTCTTCATTCCATTAGACTTCGCGAACTCATGCACATTGCAGCATTTTCATATTCATAAACGATTGCAGTAAATGCTCATTTCCTTTATACATTATGCTTATTGAATGAGATTAGTTCTTCATTTCTTTCTTGTCTTTTATCGGGGGATGACTGGTACTGTATAAACAATAAAACAAATATTGATTTACACTCATGACATAAGAGAAGAACAATTCAGCAAAATTAGCCGTCTGTTATGAGAGATTGAAGAATGCCAGGAGAAATGTTGTTTATTTCAACAAAAATATTGTCTTTTCCTTATTTTCTCAAGTGATGTAATAATTTTAGGCCTTCAAGCCTGTGTGGCTTGTGCTTGTCATACTTCTATGATCATGTCGGCTTCTTCTACAGCTGCTGGAGTATACGCGATGGCCAGCCCTTTTTTCTTTCTTTTTTTTTTTTTGCTAAATTGAATTAACTTCTGCGTCGAATTCGGGAATGGTCACCTGCGACCCTGTTTGAAAAGACGCTCTCTCACATGGAGACGAATTTGAATTGTCTATGGACATTCTAATTTGAATACGTTTTTTTGAAGTGATAGGATATAGTGAGAGGAATCTGAGATTGAATTATGAACATATTCATGGCGCTATCTTTTTTTTTCTTTTATTTTGTCGACGAGTTTGAATTACATAACCGTAAAATTAGAAAACAAACGTACACACACACAAACACAGAAATAAAAATGACTGTGAAATCTTCGCATAATGTTAAACCATTTTGAACACTCGAATATGCAATTTCTCTTCCTTTGTAATACATTTGCCTCGATTCGTGCTCCTTCATTTTATCTCATTGCATCACATTACTTTCCTTTCCAGCTATCCACTATGTCTTCTTCATTCTCATCATCTTCAATTAGTCGTCTAGATTGAACATCCTCATCGATGGTGGCGATCCCTTATCCAAGATACTTTGCCCGTATTATTATGTATAATCTAATAAGATATCACCATAACACAGATTATAGGCAAACCTAGCCGTGTATAATATTTCATTTCGTTTGCAAAAGTGTGTTCAGATTACCATTCATCGAACAAAATTTAGAAGACCAGCCTATTTTTTTTTCTCTCTCTCTATCTCTCAATCTTTCTTCGTTATCGCATAGACTCCGATGTTTCATACGCAGACCGGAAGAGCTTATGTTCCGTCAACTGACTTGAACATGTGTTTTATAAAATTATATAGTTGTAAGTGAATATATATTCTCCTCCCTTTCTCATGTCTCTCTCTCTCTCTCTCTCTCTCTCTCACGCACACACACGCACACACACACACACACACATAGACAAAACAATAATCTATCCCGTTTGCTGATGACTTTTATCATATATATCATACCACTGTGTAAGATTTAATCTCACTTGATGTGTAGTGAACAATATCTCATCCCGACATTGCGGTATATATAGGGTTGTAAGTGAATCGTGATTGCACATAAATTTTGCAACATTAAACCCGACAGGAAACCTACGAAAATGCGCTCGTTGATCTCCTTTATTGATCCCATGGAAACCTAAGTCATATATGTATACGGTCGAAATACACAGGCAGTCATGATGGATAAATTAAAAAAGAAAACGTCTCTATATCAAAAAATTAAAAATAAAAAAATAAATACATAAATAGATAAATCGTGGATTTCACAGTTTTAGTCATCATTAGTTGTCAAAGATTGCGAGAAAGGTGCAATGATTTATTTGAATATTGAACATCCCATCAGGCTTTTGTCAACATTATAAAAATTGTTGAAACAAAACCGAGAAACCAACTCAAATGGAAGATTAGTTCGCGAAACTCAACTTCGATGTTGCTTGAAGTTGTTGTTTTTTCTGTCATACTTATGAATGACAGCCTGCTTATAAGATCGTTAAAAGAATCTACTTGGACAACGAACCAAATGGAGGATCCCTGTATAGCATTCATACAACGCAAGAGCCGATATTGCTACTATGGGGTCCTATATATTCATCATGGTGAAACACAGCCTAACATAATTACGCGCGTGTATTACCCAAGAATACTTTGAATAGACCAGGTGGCCAGAGTATCAGGACAAGTTACATTGTACCTCCATGAATAATCAGAATGTTGATACAAAAACATCCGTGGACGCGCTCGTAGCCGCCATCTGAAAAGTCGGGGATTATGAGCATAATAGAGATGTTCAAAGGCCGATTACAGACAGCCAGTTTTTTCTGCAACGGTCCCTCGAATACATTATAATGAGGTGCTTCGTATGTATTATGTAACCTTTTTTACGGACCCCAATGATTTAATGGTTGTTGGGAATCGAATGTGCAAGTTCTCATGTGGTTGTTACCAACATTATCATAGCATTTGTACTTCGACAATGACATACGCTGCAATAAAGCGAGAAACAAGACATATGGCAGAAGTTTTTTGTTCTTTTCTATCTCATTCTCTCATACGCTTAGCATTCACGGGAAATTATATATAGAAATTACGATGTTTGATATTTTGATGCTTGCAGCATTTTCAAAGAAACCTTGAGATAACTAGACCGGTGGTGTAATGTAAAATATTTTCTTGAGTAAAGAAACGATTCAATCAACATCTATATATATTATATGTATATGTATATGTATATATATATATATATATATATATATATATATATATTATATATATATATATATGTATATATATATGTATATATATATATGTATCATATATATATATATATATATATACATATATATGTATAATGCCCGTGTTTTGTTTCAAGCACGACAGCTAACAGCGCACTTGCTCCTATGTGGTCGTAGCCTTCATGTGGGTATAAGGGGATGTAGGGAGCGTTCACTCAACAACAACAACAACAACAACAAAAAAAGGGGGGGGGGGGTCAGTTCGTTCCTTGATTTTCATTTCAGGTAGACTAATGATTTTATCAAAACATTTGGCTGGAGTATGACCTCAGTACTGTATCGATACAAAAGACATTTCTAGAAGCCTGGTGGCGGATGATGGCTTTCCGATGTGTAATCCGCCTTTTATGTGTGGCACAATGCGTTCTTTTAGTGAGGGTTACGTTATATTAATTAGTGGCGGAGTCAAGTCCAGAGCTAGAATAATGTTTTTCAGATGCCGATAGCCCAAAACAGTTTTGATTATCGTAACAATCTCTCGAGGTTGTTCTTCATGGATTAGTTCCCCCGTCAGCGCAATGGAACACTTCTTCTTCTTCTTCTTTCTTTATTTCTGGACAAAAGTTGTGTATCTACGTACTCAGAAAGTACTCAGAGTATCAACTTCAAACTCATACCATATATGTATCATGTCCCAAAGATGACAAATCTAATGTATCATTGTGATTGGTCGATCGTGACGTCACTATGACGTCATTATATGAAAACACATTCTCAATCATATCTCAATAATGGAATAGAGTTTTTTCAATTAAATTTACGTCACATATATTTCAACTGATGCGCATTCTACTCATATTCTCAAAATTCATATTTTCTTTTGAAACGTGCGCGTACGCGCGCGTTGAAATATTTGTATGCTCAAATCGAGCTCAATTTTTTTTTGCACACGTTTCAGACCATTTGGAACATTTTTTGAAAAATTGAAAAAAATTGGACGGACGCGTACGCGCACGCACATTTACGCACGCACAGCTCATATGCAATGGAAATTTCCCGTTTTTTTACACTTATCGGATGCCTGAAATGTCAAGGAATATTTCTACCAAGTTTCAAGTCAATCCGACTCAATATGACGTCATACGGGCCCGTCAAAGTTGAAATTCCGCGCGCGCGTCAATGGCGATATACAGTGCAACAATGCCAAAAAACCGCCAATTTTAACCCCGATTTTACTCGTCAGGATGGACAGTGACCCCCCATTTTCTTTACATATTCTAAAAGCTGATGCGTTGTACATGTTGTTTCATGGGTTGGCGATGCTGGCAAAATGTTTAAAAGATATCAAATTTCTTAATAAAGTAAAAAAAGTAAATTTTCAAAATGACGTCATCAAATTTCAAGTTCACTCGAGCGTATCTCACTTATCCTTTGCCAATTTTCACCCAGCTTCCAGTATGTTGTAGCTAATTAAATGCTCTTTCATTAATAACAACATTTTGATTGGATGACGGCATCACCTCGTAAAAATTGATTGAAAGTAATCTTGTCAAATTTGACCAGTTTACGTGTTATCTCTATGGGAGTGCAGTTTTTCTGGAAATGAAAATTGACATGACTATCTTTTTCGAGAACTAGCTCACTTATGCTTCAGTGAATTTCTCCCAGATTTTAATATGTTGTAGCTGAGACTTTGGGCTATCGTTATGTGCCCTTTATTTTTTCATACGGTGTCGGGATCACGTCCAAAAACTTGGTTGAAATTAAAGCTTATCGTTGATGTATTTTCATATTCCTTTCTATTTGCAA
Organism: Diadema setosum; assembly: GCA_033980235.1. Classification (NCBI taxonomy): domain Eukaryota; kingdom Metazoa; phylum Echinodermata; class Echinoidea; order Diadematoida; family Diadematidae; genus Diadema; species Diadema setosum. The sequence goes on along the minus strand of CM067070.1, from coordinate 5,015,237 downwards.
CTTTCTTTGCAATAACTCAGCAAAAACAAATCCTATCAGCCCAATATTTTGCACATGTTTAGTTCATATCACGTACATCATTTCATAAAATAACAACTACTTGATCGGACACCATCTTGGGTATGTAAATTAGGGTCAAAGGTCATAAATGTTTTACCTTGTATCTTGGTGAATATGTCCTATCTTTCCCATATTTTGCACACGTAAAGACCATGTTACAAGGATCATTTCACAAAATAACCACTTTTTGCTCAGATGCCATCTTGTCTGTGCAAAGTGGGGGGTCAAATGTCATATGTACTTCTTTTTGTATCTTCGTTATAACGTGTTATCTCTATGGGAGGAAATTTTTCTAGATGTGAAAATTGACATGATTGTCTTTATCGAGCACTAGCTCACTTAACTTTCCGTGAATTTCTTCCAGATTTTAATATGTTGTAGCTGAGACTTTGCGCTATCGTCAGATGCCTATATTGGGATCAGGACTCAAATCATTGATTAAAAAAAGATCGGATCACCTAATTTGTCAGTCTTGACAAATTCCGAGTCTAGTCATTATAATAATTATTGTTACTATCATTATCAATAACTATTCTTATAGAAAAACTGAGCAAATAAATAAATGAATCAACCATTGTTGGCATGATATAAATACTGCAGCCTCAGTTATGTCTGGAATGTAAACTGAAATGAAATAAGCAAATCATAATGTCTATTTCAGGCGAGACTTAGGGTGCAATTTACAGTCCAACAATGGTTGATTAAAAAAAATCAACCCAAACTAAATAAGTCTATTTACATGCTGTGAGTTGTGGTTTTTATAATGCGTGATGAGTTCAAGAAAATGCATATTTAGTGCTCTGCCAGGAGATATTCTGATTGGTTCCGAAAATTCTAGCATATCGTCGGTGAAAACATGAACCGACGTTTCCGACCGGCAAGTGCGCAAATGTGAATCGGAGAAAAACGCGTTTGAAAATATGGACTTTTTCAACGGATGAAATCACGTAGTTATCGACTGTTAATCTAGACAAACGTTACACCACAAGAACGCCCAAGACCTGTTCTTTCTAACCATTGTAAATTTATAACATGATTATCTGCATGCAGTGAGTATTGACGTGGGGAAAATCAGGTTGAAATTTCGGACAGTGATTTTCTGCCCGTTACAGCGCGCGAGGAGGTTTGCGTCGGTTCATGCAATCAAGTCTATTGCGCGTCTGGTTGTAAACAGACGTATACGCTTAGATACGTCGCTTCATCCGCGCACAGTAGGTGAACGCGTAGCGGAAGCACCGTCTCATAGGGGTATGCTTCCACAGGCGCTCAATATGGGTCAACGAACTTTTCTGCAGACTCGAATACACACGTTGGTTGGTTTTTGCGTATTACAATATTTACTGTTTTCTAACTGAAAAATTCAACATGTTTGTGATTTGAATGTACGGTGAATATACCTATGACTTTTCGTATCTTATAACAGTCCACTTAGTGCCAAACAAATTACACTAAGAATTTGACAGATTGCTCTGGCAAGCGAATGTAAATGAGCGACATCGCTAAATGAAGCAAACGATTACTTTTACTTTATGCAATATTGATCTTTATTTTTCAAATGCTCATGTGAGGTGACTTGTACCAGTGTGTACTGGAAATTTGTCTACATTGTAAAGAAAATTATGCATCTCTTATTTCTTGCTGCTATCAACCTTGTAAAATAGTGCCAAATTACGCCAATTTCGGGATTTTACATATATATAAAAAAGTACCATTAAGTACCATGGTATTACTATGGTATTACCATGGTATTACCATAGTAACCATGGTAAATTCATTTGTACCATAGTACTACCATAGTACTACCACAGAAGTACCGTACGGAATAGGAAAGTACTATTTGAAAATATAGAAGTACCATAATGTACCATAGTACTACCATGAATGTACCATAGATGTTACGGTATTACAATGAAATTACAATATTTATTATATGGTTGATGTTATACTGAACAGAGTGCCATCCTCACACGTGATACTTTCATGGGTCTCTATAGTACTTTCATGGTTCTCTGTGATACTTTCATAGTACTCCATGGTACTCTTGGACATTTTCATTGCACTTTGTGGTACTTTCACAGTTTTCTATGGTACTTTCATGGTACCTTATGGTACTTGTTTGACTGGCATATGGTACTGCTACCATAATCTTGCAAAGTTGACTTGCCCCAAGAAAGTCAAAAACATTGAAAATGATAATTTCCTCTTTAATAATCTAATCACTTAAGCTTGGCCTTTCATAGCATTGGGATATTGTTACAAGTGATTCTGTAGTTTGCAAAAACTATGAATTAGGCATTAAACAGCCTAAAGATTTCCACATTTTTCCTCATTTTTTTTATTACATTTTACTTGCCTATGGGTAAGTGAATTTCTTCATTTTAATTTGTTCACTTGCCCGACATAAGATTTTACTAGCCCCGGGAAAGTGTGCAAGTGATTGTGTCAGGCCCTGTTTTACTTCAAATAGTTGAAATGCGCGCAACTCGAAGGATTTCTTCAAGTCCCTTTCGATTTGACTTAGGCAAGGATTACTGTACTTTATCAACTGGGTTGGATGCGTGAAATCAAGTTTTCCCCTTTGAGTTAAATGTATGAGTACAAGACCCACTAGAGTCTTGTTATTTGTTGCTTAGATACAGTTGCATAATTGAAATGCACTTTTCTTAATATGTATGTGTGTGTGTAATTTTAAGGCCAGGATTACGGGAATTACCATGAGTATTGTAACTTTGTGTGCTAAATGAAACACCAGTATTATGTGCCAACTGCCAAGTACCACCAAAGTATTCACTGTGTTCTATTTGTCATGAAATCATTCAAAATATCAAATCTTGTTTTTCTGCAGTTGTATTACAACGTTAAAGTAAGTCTTTATTAAAAACAGAAAATTACTTTTTTTTTGTGGATTATTTTGCAAATTCCTAAGGACTGTTGCTGTCTGTGTTGATTTTGAAACGGCTCATGGTGTGATGTTGGTGAAACCATCATATCTTATCGTACAGTGCTTTCATCCACCTCATTCGCCAATCTCCTTTGTGCAATTTACATTAAGAAAAGAATTATTAAGTTCGAAATGCCAGTTTTCCTCAAAGAATCCTAATGAGTGGACCTGCATGAGGTTGATGAATACATGATTTAAGGTTGTAGTAGCTCAACATTTGTCTACTAGTATCTATTATGATAATGCATGAAGAGGATATGCATACAGTGCATATTTTTGTTGTAGTTGTAATACAGTGTGTTATAAAATGGGTTCAAGAATGTAGCCAATAGGAAGCGCTGAAATGAGACACACCTCCTTCCTTTACTTCAGTACAACTGCACTGCCTGTAATCCTATGGTAGATTGCCGATCGTCTGTGCGCGCGGCGGCTCCTTTGATGAATTGCATGCATACGCGTACGCGCTGTCAATCCTGTAAACAACTTCAGTAGTTCGGGCTGCCGGCCGGCCGGCCTGTCTTCCCTTGTGCATAACATATGTGGCGTACGTACGTATACTGTACTATACGTACACTTTGTACAGTACAGTAGACCAAGCGTTATGGGACCGGACGCGTACATGGAGTCACTTTGAAGAGCAAATCCAACGATTTAGCAGGTTAATTCTCACGCCGTTTTCAGAGTATGTTGTCTAGTATGCCTATATGAGGAGTCTATATCAAGTCTTTAAGGTAAAGGGTGCATATTCTATGTAAAATAAGTAAGTTTTCATGCGGGTGTCCGGAAACCCAACCCCCCATTATACTTATACTGTATGTGCGGGACTTCCACGAGTGCGACGTGCGTAAAAGTTTGGGACGAATTATCTTCGGACGTCTTGACCCACAAAGGTACATGAAAAACGCTGAAAAATGATGTTAGTTTTCGAATTTTCGACCCATTTTATAAAACAAATGATGCACAGGATTATTTCGTGGCGTTAGTGTAGGCGTAGCTCACTCTCGGGTATACAATGTAGTGCAACATTCACTCGGCTTCGCCTCGTGCATGTTTCACAATTGTAAATGCCCTCGAGTGCACTACGCCTACACTAACGCACTCTAACCTGTGCATCATTTGTATAATATGCAGTGTGCATATATACACTGCTGTAGGTTTTTTCTAACACACACATACACAGTTACAAGTGTACATAGCTTTTCAACATCTACTGTAGATGGTTGCTTATTTGTGTGTATACATTGTACAGGCATTGCAGGCTAGACGTACCCTGGATGCCCATGTCACTTCCTGTCTGCAATGTCATGTGATGTCTGGTTTTTATGCAAATGAGGTAATAATGAATAATTATCTTTATGACAGCCAATCATTTTAAGTTACGTAATATATTCAGTATTCTTTAGCCAATCAAAATAGTTTTGCCTTTGTGGCCATTGAGATCGAGCTGCGCTTGAATATTGCGGGGTAAGTTTGCATATGCATGCAGGCCCCAAAATTTAGTCAGTCCTGCTGCAACTTTCATAGAGTGATCACCAGTTTGTCTCTATTCTGCTTAGATCTGGCACGTGCTTGTGACTCGGGCACACGATACTGTCAGTGATGAGTTTTTATTGACTTTGAGATTAGCTACTTCACTGTAGGTCACCTACTCGATCGGTCTACGTAGACCTCAGTTGTGTTCTGCACAGTTGCCTATATATACTGATTCTGATGGTGGATTCATATTTTGGACTGAGCATTATTTTTGGATAATTCCAACCCCGGAATAGCAGGCACTCCTCTGACGCTAGATTACTGCTAGAATCTACCAAGGTTTTTTTATCAGTCATACATCGCCCTAGCCTATGCACTGCGTAGACTTCTGATTGGACATTGACAGTAGTATGCAGTATCACATCAGACTAGGCTATCTCCGTGGCGTAGGGAGCTAACCTCGCATTGGTCCCTACACTGACGTCTGAACCTGCCATCATTGCAGTACTCGTGCACAGCAAGGTCCCTTCTTGGTTTCAAGCTGTTTCTTTCGACGACGCGGGCGCCCAGCACGGCAGTGAACATCAGTGAACAGTGAATACCACCCTCCTAGTTTCATCGTCAGCGGCCAGAGTTTTCTTCCAAGATTCTACGGATGATTTCTAGCGCCTGTGGCTGTGTTACTGTCAGATCTAACTGTCGACGGGACTGCTACCGACATATCGACTACCGCGCTAGTGCTGGACTATCCTAGCACTAGTAGCAGGTAGCTTTTATTATTAGGTCTTAGATTTATACTTGGTACAACCATGTACTACAATCCATGTTTGTAAACAGCGGCGGCCTCCCGCTATATAAACAGTGCCTGTAGTTAAGCTGTACTAGAAAAAGTAACAGTCCCTGCTGGTTAACGTACGTACTGTAGTGTAGGGCCTACAGTCTGTATCCTGGTATAGGATAGGCTATCTAACGTTAGTCTATACTGTTTTAGTCTCAGTTTTGTCGGCCATTGTGATTAGAACATATGTACGTTAATGTTACAGTTTAAGCGGCGGCCTTCCGCTATATAAACAGTGCCACAGCTGTATACTTGTCAACCAGTTTTAAGGTTAAGCGGCGGCCTTCCGCTATATAAACAGAGCCACAGCTTACTTGTCAACCACAATTTAAGAACTCTGTAGACACGCTGTGTTTTCTCTGGATTTATTTTTGATGGCTGATGCCTCATAAATAAAAATGGTTTAAGCCAGATATCTTGAACAGTATACTGACCAGTTCCAAAGCCTTCGTTTGCGTGGTGTAACATTTAGTGTAGGACCTAAAGCATAGAAATCTACCTGTGAATCCCGTGATCAAAAGTGTGGGGTGAATGGGCATGTGGAGTCCTTGGATTTTAGTTGTTGTTTTTTTTTTTTACTTTGAGCTGCACTGAGAAAACATTCATGTGAATGGTGTGTGTGTGTGTGAATTTATTGAAGTCAGTGATCAACACTTTTGGTTACGTTTCATCTGACATCACACACTCATTTAATACTTGCTAGGTATCTCATAGTACATCGAAATACAACAGCACCAAACCCACTAAATCATATTACTTCATATTGATCTCCACAAGGTCATGCAGACGTGCAATGGCATAGATTATTGCTTATAATGAGCATTTCATTCAAGCTACCACAATTAGCCATGCAAAGCATATGATAAGATATTAGGTGAGTGGGTTGAACTTAAAGTATTATTTTGTGCTAGTACAGTTATATACTAGTATAGTTCTGTGGATGATGTGATACTATGTGATACTTGAAGTACTGTGGTACTAGCATGGAAGGACCGTGGTACCACCATGGAAGAACCGTGGTACTACCGTCTGGATGTACTGTTGTAGTAACGGTATTACTTACCGGCACTACTGGTGAGTTGCAACTGTAACTTGTCTTGTAGCTCAGTCAGTATGTCTTTCAATCAGGTTCCAGGTCACAACTGAGGGATGCGCGCACTGGCAATCCCTTTTATACCTCCCCTGTAGACAGGGGGGTTAGGGTGAAACCGCTAGGGGGCGCTACTACTACATTCCCCCCCCCCCCGTTTTAAAAAACAAGGGGCATAATAGGAAAAAAAAATCAACCCCGGCCAAAATAAAGACCTAACTATAACCCCCAAATCCCGCACAACCGGGGATCTCGCAGAGCCCCACCCATGGGAATGCACAATCTGACCAGCCCTCGGGGGTCTGCCGAGGGCAGTTCAGCGGGCCACCGCCTAGGTCACTCATGTACTGAATGGAGGTGCAAGGGACCGTTGATCTTGGGAGGGAGTAAAGACCCTATAGCCCCAACTAGCATTAAAAACAACACCTTAAAATCGGGGAAACACCCCTCTCATGGGATGACCAGAGTCCCAAAATATAAGACTGTTCCTATTACAAGGAACACCAATATACAATTAAAAACCGCCAAAGAAAACATTCTTAAAACAAATACGTGCATAGAATGCAACTGAAGCTTAGTTGGCGAACCATAACAAATATGTTGTTTTCACCACCAAAACCAAAAATGCCTTTAATTTTGTTTTCAAACAGATACCTAACCAAATCCTTTTTATCCTACAAAATTCTATACAAACTATACTTTATACTTGCGTGGGGGTCTGATCCTCCCATTAGGTTATAGGACTAATATCTAGTGGTGACAGCCACCACTCTCTTTACAGGTATTGGGCTGTATCAGCTCCAAACAGGCATGGGAGTACTTCTTACACCCAAGAAAGGTGATGGGATCTTCCTCGCCTTTTAAACATACTCCTCCCTAGTGTCCTAACCACCAGGGAAGCTACTCGCCCAGCATACTGGGGAGTTATGCAGGGTAAACCCCTACCGAGAAGGTGTGATAAATCCACCTTCCACAATCACAGGAAAAAGCATAGAGATGGTTTGTTACACCTCTGTTAACACCTTACAGGGGGTTGGCCCTGATATCTATGCCTGTCCCATCCCTTTCACCTTACTGCATAAGTAGCGTGGGATACCGCCAAGCATATCCTGGGTAGACTTAATCCCAAGATCTTTCTCTGGCTGGTGTATCACACCAGTAATCCTCTTCAAGGTGTTTGGAGGGATGATTGCGCGTTTCAACAAGCACACGCAAGAAGCTCGTCCATATGGTGACTGTTCACCATGCATCATTGGGATGCGAACATTCCCAATTTCTAGCCGTGAATGTTGTAGGTGCAGTATAATTCTATACTTACGGAGGAGATCTAACCCCAACAGCATTTCACCTTCGATAGGGGCCACACAAACCTCCGTCAAGAACTCACAACCCCCTAGCTTGATCCGAATGGGGTCTACAATCATACCTGGCATCCTCAAATCACGGCCATCTGCAGAAATAAACACATCCCTGATCTTTTGTGGACAAGGTTGTAACTTTTCATACACCTTGTGGGATACGATTGATATTTTCGCCGCAGTGTCCACCACTGCCTTTAAAGAATGGTTACCTACCTTTATAGGTACTGCAAACAAGGGAGGTGATCTCACCTTACATACAGCCACCTCATCTAGGGGTGTTTGAGGGTCCAACTCCCTCAAGGGACTCACCCCAAAGGATTTATCTCCATCTCTTGACTGACCTGTATTTCCTTTCTGACTAGAGGGTGCATCGCCTACCTGGTTTACTCCCTCTCTGTCTGGTGACAATATAGGAAATACTGGGATAAATTCAGGCTGGCTACTGCCATCCTCATCTCCAGCACTGTACTGGATATCAGCGGAAGGTTGGCCCTCAGTTGTGCAGGTCGGAGCAGGGCCTAATCCTCCGACCCCGAGGAGTTTGACTCCTCGGTTTTCTTGAGTGGCACCTTCTTGTTGTTAGGTCTGGACATATTGGGGCAGTTCCTTTCAACATGCCCTTCCTTTCCACAGTGGACGCAAAGGGGTTGCTGTCCTGGAGAGTTTGGAGCTCCCCCAGAATTACGGGGGTTCTGCCTCTCCTTCTGTTGATTCAACTGTTTTCCTAAGGAGGACAAATTGTCTAGCTTCCTTCCCATGGATCCCAGTATGTTTTCCATGGATGCTAGGCGATTCAACCTGTTACTCAATCGTTCAACAGAGCCTTCTAAGTTTGATAATCGGCACTCCAATGTGGGCAAAGGTTGGCCATTTCGTGTACCTCCTTGACCTGAATGGAAGGGGGCATTTTCCACCCTACAGTCCTGGGCTTCTCCCTCATCTTCTGGGTTGAGGGCCATGGTCTTGACTTGGCGTGGCCTACCATACACTGCTATGCGGGAGTGTTGATACCACCGTAAGGCTTCTACTGCGTCGTCTACACTCAGGGGGTGTCTGTCAAGGGCATACCACCCTGCCTCCTTGTCAGTACACCCCTGGCATAGACGGAGTACCAGCTGTTGCTGCACCGCTCTCTCTGGGACGTCTGGAAATGCGCGACTAGCAAGTTCGTTCAAACGATCCGCCCATTCGCACAGAGATTCCTCCGTGCTTTGACTGGCAGTGCTGAACTCTAATTGCGCGGCCTCTGCTGGCTCCCTACGATCGAACCGTTTTGCAAAGCGATAGACGACTTCGCAATATTTGAGCTCCGGCTCGCGACTAATCAGGAGCTCAAAGAAATTGCTAGCCTTGCCCAGCAGGCACCAGCATAATTGATCCAAACGCTGGGCCGGGCTCCAGTTTCTCGCATTTGCGAAAGCCTCAAATTTGCGGCAAAATGCCCTCCAATTACCTGTTCCATCGAAGGTAACAGTCTTTGGGAGGGATTCGCAACCCCAGTGGTGTGGTGGGTCCATCCCAGGCCTATCATTGGAGAAGTCATGGGAGTCACTTCTCCTGGCAGAGCTAGGAGGGTACCCCTCCTGCCTACCCCACTGGGTTTCACTGTAATCCCCTCGCGGTGCCCTTCCACCAATACGTGTGTATGAACGTTCTTGGGGTAGGGAGTGAATATTCTCTCCATCTCGGGAGTACTCCCTATCATTCCAACTACTCCCTCTGGGAGCTCCACGTCGCTGAAATCTTTTCTGTCCGATTGCTACACCCTCAAATTCTTGGGAGTCGGAGGCAGAGGTGTCATAATCGAAAGCACCTCCATATGACTTCCCACATAGGGTGTCTTGTCGGGATCTATCTTGCTGCACTGAGCAGTGACGCAACTGCCCTGCATGGGAAGATGGGGTCTTCCCTGTTTGATCCTCCCTGGGGGAAGGATATACATCATGGGGGTACGGGGAAGTCCCCCGAGATTGGACTCCTCCCCTTGATGTCTCAATGGGATCAGCAGTCGCACTGTCTGAAGGTAAAGACTCTTCAGGCTCTAACTGCGGACAGAACACAAATTTCGGGATGAGATCCTCGATCCCTGGAATGTCAGAGGACTCCAACAAGTCCTGAGTGACATTTCCATGCTCACTCCGGAGCTTCAAAATGTCACTGACTTGGATTAACGACAATCCAAGACGTACAAACTCATTACGGGATAAATAATTAATGGGCATCGCCATGACTAGCAATCATACAAACAACCTATTCACTCAACGAATATGTTTGAAACAGGTCCAATAACTAAACTAAATCAACATGTACTAATGAAGAAAAGACCTTAGACATATACTCACTGGTACTAACCAATGATATACCAATTACCACAATCTGTAATTATCATAATCAGCAACACATCATTTGACATACAAACTATTACTCACTTTAGTTTTTACTACTCAAACACTCCCAAAATACTATTCAAAGCAAACACCAGATACAATTGTAAACATATGGCTACTAATTACGAACCTAAAATGAAAAATTACAATTCGTTTCTATTGCCTGATGTCACTTGAAAAATAATCACAGCTGTTCAGATCTCACTCCTCCCTTATCACAAGAATAGGGAGGTCACAGTGACAACTCAACTTGGGTAAGACTCAGGAGTCTAGGACCCACAAATATAAAACCAGAATAGAATATGACAATGCTAACGTTAGAGAAATAAATCTGTGCTTGCAGGAAAACAGATATTTATGAAAACACAATCTCTTTACGCTAGAAGTTACCGTACAAACACAAGGGCAGAAGCAAAACAATCAGTCACAATTAACTTTACCACCAGCACAAGTGAAAAGGACAACACGCAATCAATGTTTCATGCGACACACCCGACGCACAGCAGCAATGCAGCACACGTCATAAGCAGTATAAACTAGGCCCAAGTCAAATGTGGTTACGGATACAAAACTATTTTCGTATCTGCTAAACAATCCAAACTAACAGTAACAGCATGAAGGTTTATACACTACAGATAATCAAAACAAATAGTAATAATCTATAATCCAAACAAACAAATCCAAAGTTAACGGAGTAATGTATCAGATACAGTGTACTCACCGGAATGATGTCCTTCGGCACCGCAAAATGATGCAGATTGAATGAACCAAGTTGTAGCACCAGTCAGGCAAAGGACAGTCACACAATTAAAAATTATTGTATAAACTGTTGCAATTCCGCACAGCAAAAGGAGAAATGCAATCCAATCCTCCTAAATAAAGGAGAAAATAATGACAGGCCCTCCTCACCAAGAGGAGTGAATGGTGCCTACCAACTTCCTCCCTCCTTCCCAATCGAAAAGGAGGACGTAGCACTCCCTCACGTAGAGGGGGATATCTCCCACAAAAAGTGGGGAAATGCACAGACTTCCGCTGCCACTAACTAATCGCGGGGCAAAATACTCCCGCGAAAATCGAAAGACACGAACGTTCCACAAGTAACAGCTTACACAGAGGAGAGCGTGGGAAGAGGCAGAATAGAGGTAGCAAGAAAAGTCAGAATGACAGCAGAAAATGAAAATGTCGACGCAACAAACAAAGAGAGAATGAGCGCGACAATAGAAAACGCGATCGAGAAAGAAAGGAGATCGCGCTTCGAATCTCGCAGGTTGCGAAAAGTAGGAGAGACTAGAGAGCGCAAAAGGGAAAACACGAAGAAAGAACACGAATAGCCGCTCTATACGAATATACACTGAAAGGGGAACGCGATGCCAGAGAGGTCCAGCACAACAGGCGCGCAGCTCACCGCAGGGAAATACCCTCCCTCCTTACACACGATGGACGTGGAGAACTGTGCACGCCAGAGCCTGAACACAATGGAAGCTTTGACAGAACGGCTAGCGAATGCAGTAAATACACACCGCACACACGAGCTATCCGGCAACGCTATCGCGCGAAATATCAGGCAAGTTAAAACTCGCCTGAACTGGGACACACAGGTATACACAGGGATACAACACGCAACGAATACAGTGATATCACGCAACGAATGGGGCAAGGGAGGTCCACCTACCCAAGCCACCGAGACACACGTGTGGAACGAAACACGTGAAACAATTATGACAAACCGTAGATCTAGCACGCACCTAGACGACCACCACGCAAATACACGTAACGCGTATACAGGGCTAGACCGAGATCTAGACCTGGACCACGTTTAAAAAGGAATAACGCACCACGCAAACAATGACAATCGCACTCACAAGCTGAAATCACGCCAAAGAATAACTTCAGCAAACACCATCGACAATCAAACTAACAAAACGAAACACGCTTGCAACTAGAACAATCAGAAAAGATGATATTTCAATGAATTTTGGGCTCCCTTAAGTCAGGTGGGCCTGGTCTAGTGCAAGATGGTAAAAATCACACACTGTCACTCACACAATCGGCACACACTCCTCCTCCCCCACAAGCAAAATCACCAATGAAAACGATCACACCAAGACAATTAGACAAAACAAGCACAAGACAAATTACACTACAGGAACAATCGACAAACGTGGACACCGCCAAGCTCCCTTGCGCTGCCAAGAGCTCTCGCCTCGGCTCCGTCGCATGTGCTCCACCCTTCGCGTATCGGTGCGGTATAGGAGTGCAACGCCTGTTGGCGAAAATAATAGCGGCAGCGGAGTCAGCTTAAATTGCGGCTCTATGTCCACGAAAACAATGGCACAGGAAGTAGGACAATTGTCCGTGATGCCACTGTTGTAGTAACGGTATTACTTACCGGCACTACTGGTGAGTTGCAACTGTAACTTGTCTTGTAGCTCAGTCAGTATGTCTTTCAATCAGGTTCCAGGTCACAACTGAGGGATGCGCGCACTGGCAATCCCTTTTATACCTCCCCTGTAGACAGGGGGGTTAGGGTGAAACCGCAAGGGGGCGCTACTACTACAGTACCGTGGTACTACCGTGGATGTACCGTGGATGTACCGTAGTACTACCGTGGTAGTACCGTGGATGTACCGTGGTACTACCGTGGTAGTACCGTGGATGTACCGTGGTACTACCGTAGTAGTACCGTAGAAGTACCGCGGTAGTACCGTAGTGGTACCGTGGTACTACCGTGGTACTACCATGGATGTAACATGATACTACCGTGGTAGTACCATGGTACTACCGTGGTACTACCGTGGAAGTGCTACCATGAAAGAATGGTACTCATGGCATGGAAGTACCATGGTAATGAATGGTACTACCGTGGTACAACCATGGTAATACTATGGTATTACCATGGTATTTTTACCACGGTAAATCCATGGTAAATGTACTGCCTTCATCTGTCAATTTACCATCCTATGGTAATACTATGGTATTACCAATGTAAAAGTACTATGGTAAAACCATGGTACTTTTTTAATGGCCGGTGCCAAGCTCCCCCCCCCCCCACCCAAAAAAAAATATATATATATAATAATAATAATGATAAAATAAAAAAGGGGACACTTTACTCTTTTGTTGCCACTTCCGTGTTACATCAACTAACATGCAAAAAAAAAAATAATAGTAATAATCAAAAGGCCTTCAGCGGGGAAAAAAAAGACCTATCACGCTCATACTTTTGGGTTCATCTTTCTTCTAGTTCCACTACCGTGGTAAAAAAAAGAAAAAGAAAAAAAAGTAGGGGCATAGTTGTGACACCCTAGGTATTCTTATGCATCGTCCAAATAAAATAATAATAATAATGATAAAAGTGGGGTGGCATTTTTTTTTCTTAAACAACAATTAGAAAATTTTCTAAAATTAGAAAAAAAAACCACGTATAATGCTTACAAGTTATGGTGAGCATTCAGTTGCCACACCATTTACTTCATTTTTTCAAGTGATCTCTTGTACGTTATCACTGCTAACAGTATGGAAAATTGATAGAGACAACACAAAGGCAAACATTCTTTTTTTTTTGCATTCAAAATCAATTCACATCAAACACTTATAGTGGTCAAGATATGTATTACTTGATCTCATCTTTAAACAAGATGATGCCTCTGACAAATCAAGATTTACTACCAGTTTGCAATACTGAAACTGTCTTATTGTTTATCTAGCAATCTGGATATTAGTGAATCGAAATGAGAATAAAATCTCCACATGACAATACGTGCGCTCATTCATCACACACATCTTCACACATGAAACACTGTACAATTCTTTTCTTGTTATGAACACCTTTATTAACAGTAGCCGGTAGATACTAATACATAGTTGTATACATAGTACAAATTGTGCGTCAACAATATTACTCGGGACTTACTATCATCAGAACATACAATACAGAAACATGACAGACCTTCAATTGAATATAAAATATAAGTTGGTAGATGAAGTATAAACAGAATTTTGTTAGAGGACACTACTATGAGCTTACTGCACAAATACATGACAAATTAATTTGTACAAACAAGAGATGATATAACGTGATTACGTTCGTAATCTAAAAACATTACCATTAACATGAGATAGCAATAGTGTGAGCAGCATGTATCTATTGTTACAGTAGCTAAAACGAATACAGTAGCAAAGAGTATGACAAGCAAAGTAGAAAAAATGGAGAAAATCACAACTGCATTTAAAATAAGGAAAATGTGCAATAAGTCTGTCAAGCAGTAGAAATCCATGCATGCAGCATCATTGCATTGCAAAATCAAGTCTTAGCCACAGTACAACAGCATGTCACAACAAAAGCATGCAGTATAGTCAAATAGAAGTGTCCATTTCAGCATGTGGTATCATGGCATATTTTGACCAAAAAAATAAAATAAAAAGGCAAATGTCAAGTAACATCTTGTTGAGTACATTTCAACATAAGTTTATGGACCTTTGACCTTTAATGAGTTGACGACGATGAAAACAACGACTGAAAAGTAACACCTATGTCTTCCTTCTACTACGCAGGCAAGACAAAAACAAAAAAAAACAACAACAACAACAACAACAACCACTTCTGGTAATTAGTGCATTCATGTCCAGGGAGCAAAAACACACTAGCTTCCCTTCCAGAATGAATTTGATAACACACAAATCTTTTAAGAGAACATAATGCACTCAACTGAAATCCACCAGTGGAATGTATTCCTTGATAGCCACAGAGTCACAAGAAATGAATTACTAAAGCTTTTAATTCCTACATGGATTTCTTAGAAATTTTTAAAGTACTGAGCTGCAATGCCTTTTATGTGTGTTCTTAGCCTTACTAGTATTTGGTTGTGTGCATGTGGGGAATAGGGAAATTTCACACACACACACAAATGAATAAAAAAACATGACGAGCCACAAGAAGTTTAACAAGGCAAGGGTAGGGAAATGAAAGGAAAGCAAGAATGTTGGGTTATATTGTATCTTAGCAACATTGACATTTGTACAATAGCACAGCCGTCAACATGAACCAGTCAAAACTTCACTGTACCAAATTCTAGGTAGAAATCCACTTGTACACTTTCAATTACAATGTACATTTCCAATTTAAAACAACATTATCATATTTAGAGTAAAGGAGAACCAGAATTATGTTTCCAGGCTCAACACTACTAATTAAAGAAAATTCTGGAAAGCTGGCAGCTATGCAGCAAATGAGAAATTAAAAGCATGGATGAGATTTGGGGAAAAAAGTCAGGTGTGTTATGCTGAAATAGTAAATTGACAGGCATGGAATAGATGAAGATGAGAATGATTAAAGACAACTCAAGGGCTGGTTTGATATTCTCAACTTATTTCTTGGTTTCTGAGATTTATGGCAGATAAACAAAATGCTTATGCTGTGAGGGAAATACAAAATACAAAAATTTGAATGAAGAATAAGGCTAATAAAAAATATCACTGCATTGATCATAAGAATATTGACATGGATTCATGATGAGTGCATTCTTGTGAATCTGCAAATTAAGCCCTGCTGTTCACATCTGCTACACATCATATCTTGACAATGTCATATTTGTCCATTCTCACTACCATTGCAATTGACCTATAATATGAAAAAAAAAAAGTGAATGCAGGAACAGATGACACCTGACAATGTGGTATCCTTGGGTAGAGTGGTACCCTTGCAGTTCCTTTGGAGGGACAATTACAGCCACTTTTTTAACATTGGGAGCAGTAATCAAAAAGAAATGCTCATATTATCGCACATGTATGGTTCATTTGTGTCACGAAACACCTTGGCGTACAAAAAATTTGCAACAAAACCACAAACATAAGGAGATAGCACTAATTTTCTCATTAAACTGCACAGTGACGGTTTATTCTAGAAACGGTTTTTATTCAACTATTGTTAACAGTTTGTTTATCTTACAATACCCTGTACTTAACACTGATTGAATAGAGATTAATATTTTCATGTTGGTGATTTTTTCTCCCTGACTCATAGTTAGAAACTACTTTGAAGCACGACAACAGTTTGTTTTCTTCATCTGCAAATGTTAGCAAGGTGTTTTAAGTGTTGCTGTAAGTACCATTGAAGAGGTGCTATGCACTTGAAAAAACAGTACCTGGGTGGATACCAAGTGGCACTGTTCCTGCCATTGAAGGGGTGCTCTGCCCTTGCAGACCAGTGCCGTGGTGGGGACCAAGTGGTGCTGTAGCTGCCATTGAAGGGGTTCTCTTCACATGAAGACCAGTACCTTGAGTGGGACAATTAAAGTCACTTTTTAACATTGGGCACAGTGATTAAAAAAATGCTAAAATCATCACATTTGATGCACTTGTATGCTTCAGTTGCATTGCAAAACACCCTAGCATTTAAATAGTTTGCAATATTGTTCCAGTGATGGTTTATTCTAGTAACAATTTTGACAAAACTACTGTCCATATTTTGTACATTTTACAATACCCAATACTTAACATGAAATAAATACAGATAAACATTTTAATGTTCATGATTTTCATCCCTAACTCACATTTAAGAATTCTTTTGAAGCACTAAACCATTTTTTTTTCCTTATCTGCAGACGTTGGCATACAGTCTGGGTGGATACCTTTTGTGGTACTATTCCTGAAATTGAAGGGGTGCTCTGCCCTTGTAGACCAGTGCCATAGTGGAAATTACATGATGATGCTGTTGCTGTCATTGAAGGGGTGCTCTGCCCTTGAAGACTAGTACCTTGCTTAGGAACAAGTGGCATTGTCACTGCCAGTGGAGTGGTGCTGTGCCCTTGAAGAGTACCATGGTAGGGAGCAAGTGGTACTGTTCCTGCCATTGACGGGGTGCTGTGCCCTTGCAGACAAGTATCACGGTGGAGACCAAGTGTTGGTATTGAAGGAGCACTGTGGTCTTGAAAACCAGTGCCATGGCAGTTGCCGATTGGTGCTGTTGTTGCCTCTGACTGGCTGCAGCAGCTCTGCCCCTGGTCTGTTCGGCTTGCACAAGCTGTACAAATAGTATAATCCCATGCAGAAGAGCCTGAATGTTATACGTGTACATGTAATTTATGATGTATGTGGATAACAATATTAAGAAAAAATAAAGGGACTACTACAAAAATTCATTAAAAAAATGAAAATAACACATTCCATCAACTTGATACTGACATGTTATGGGTAGCAATTATTCCCCCTGCTTTCTGAAAGTGGTTAGTCCAGTGCTCTTTCATTTTGATAGAAAAGTTGATTTTCGGCTCTAAGGCCCAAATTCACTAAGGTGGTTTAAATTTAGACCATGGTACAAAATAAGCGTAAAATGGGTGTACCTTTGACAAGTGCAGATCAACGTGCGATTGTTATTGAGCATCTGCCAGCGTATGCAAGCTGTCACATGCATTTACGCAGAGGGAATTGCATAAACCATGGTCTAAATTTAAACCACCTTCGTGAATTCAGGCCTAAAAGTACAAGTTTTGTAATAATCTATATCGATTTACGTAAGTATACTGACACTAGAACAGCGCAAGATAAAGATAAATACCTAACATCATCATTAAGAAAACCCATTACTAAACCAAATTCTGATCGTTGATATTTGCTTCCTACATATTTGACTGTATGAACTACAATGACACTGAAGTTGTAATCCACATATTTCTTATTCAAATGGACCTCTGTAAAATGTAGGATCTTGAATGTAAACAAGTTAAATGACAATACCCTGATTGGGTCCAACCAGACCATCTATCTTTTCATACAGCTTGATAACTCTAGAATCTGAACAATGTCTCTCAATCTTAGCAGTTGTCGTTTTTTGCAATAACCACTCGCCATGACTAGAGATATTTCTTTTACACGCACTGTTCTCTCTCTCTCTCTCTCCCTCTCTTGTTAAGTATATTACTGCACACACCAGACATCAGCTTCGCAAAAATCACTCTCCCGTAGACTTTGCATGTTTTCAAATGCCTCCATCAGAGTCCATGTTTATTTCCACGTGACTGACAGCATTTCGTTGTATTGCTTGTGGAGGCAAGGTCCCAAAAGAGTCATTTCAGTTCTAAAATCTGATTAATATGAGTGGATTTTTTCCTTTTTTTTTTGCTTAGACTTGGAGAAAAAAAAAACAAAAAAAAATAGCCATAACATAGGCGTAGTACAAGTACTAGGCTCCTACCAACCTAGTAGAACTACTGCTACTACAACTAGCCTAGGCGGGACAGTGTTTTGATATCTAGGGTAGACGCCTATTGATACAAACAGAAAGTACAATTAAAATAATTTTATGTGTCTTTTGTAGATATCTACATGAACGGAAATTTTCTATCACGCAATTAACAGGGGAGTTTTAGGGAATTCTAAAGCGAAAACAAGTTTTTAGTGAGAGGTGTTCAGATACAGAATCTGTTAGATAAAGGCTACAATGAACACAAAGAATTAAACTCTTGCTGATTGTTCTTACAAGGTTACTGATGAATGGGACTACAATAATTGAGAAGGCAACTAGGTTACATAAAACTATGAAAATTACAAACTTGGTTATATTTCCACGACATAGGCCTCCAAAAACAAATGTGAATGTGAAATAGGCTGTGATATACACCTCATAAGTGAATTTTAACAGAAATTTATTCTTCTTTACCTGTTTGTCATCTTGAGCGCCACTTCATCCATTCACTGAGGATTCGATGACGAGCAGAGGACCGGCGTTTCTCCCCCGAAGTTATAACGTGCGATCCTATGCGATGCGTCGGTTCATTCACGCACTTGCAAAATACGCGCTAGTTCATGAACAGACGCATGCGGATGCGTCACTTCATGCAGTCAGTGCCACAACAGCAGTGACAAAATAATGCACGGCGTGTGCGGAGATCATAGCTTTTGGCTCTAATAGTCCCCAACTTGCTACGATGATAGGTGCAAGTGAGAACAGTGGAATAAGGCAAAAATCTAATTTTCGATAAAATTGAAAAAATTTCTCAGATACGTCGGTTCAACTTTTCACCGACGATATTATCAACTCCTTTTCGTTACCCTATTATGAATGCTCTTCGGTGACCAGCCTCCCCATTACGTATGCTCCATGGCCCAGCTCAAATATTTCACTCGCTCGACGATTACTTGTATTGAAGGGCAACAATGTCACCATGCAATGACTACTGATCAGTTGGTTTCGCCATTCAGAGGCATTGTCATAAGAGGCTTCGCCAGAATAAATTTCATGGAAACAATCTTGGTGTGAGAGATCGAGTCATTCTTCCAAACGGCTCTGAAACTTCCGGATCACTTTTGTATTACGGCAAGCAATGTCTGCATACTCTTTTGACCCCGACGGCGCGAACAATCTGATATATTTACAGTTTTATGCGAGAATCAATAAGTACGAGAGATTCTTTAATATACGTGGCTTTGGACCTCTGTGACAAGTTTTCGTTTGACTGCATCTTCCGTTTGTTTTTGCTCTATCAGTGGAGTAAGTGGTGTGTCTCGCAAATGTTTTATTCAGAGGAATCATATTCGTAATCGGATGAGCCTATGTGATTATCAACCATTCTTGTGATTCTTGGATGTCCAGGATCCAACAAGACAACTCTTGAGAGCAAAGATGTTGTTCACTTTCTTGTTTGCCAGATGGTGTACACTGGTAAAAAGTCTTAATGTGCTGCATGAGAACCACGAGGTAGAACCATAGGCCACCTTCACAAACAATAATTGTTCTTATGATGTCGGGTATGATATCTGTTAAGTGTTACAAAATAAAAAGATTGGATTAGCAATATCATGAATATGCAAGCAGAAGGCAAGAACAGAAACCGGAAAATCTGATCTAAAAAAAGACACCAATTGTATGAGGCCTGAACAGCGCGAATATTTTTCCAGTATAGGCCCTACTATGTATACGCCTCCTCCGAAGGAACTTGAGGCAGAGTGATAGATAGCAAATAGTCGTTGTGTTTACTGGTACCATACAAGACAACACAAAATGGAATTTTCTAACAACTCAAGCTTTATGGAAATTCCTCTCCATCGGTCTCTGATGATTGTCGCATTCGCACCTCTCGCTATTGTCATCGTTATCGGCAACGCTCTCGTCATGCTCGCTGTATGGAGGGAACCGACGCTGAGGGAACCAAGCCACCTTCTCCTGGCTTGTCTGGCCCTAGCGGATTTCTTGACGGGTCTAGTTGCCATACCTCTAGGAATCTTCTGGAGAATTGTTCGAAGTCACGTTACGCGCACTTTGGAAACTGCAGTATATTTCACAATTTGGTCCCCCATCTTCTCCGGGGTATCTTATGTGGTCATCGTACTGGTGAATGTAGACAGATATGTCGCCATAAGTCGACCCTTGCGATACGTCTCAATGGTTACCTCTAGACGGGTGGTCATGGTGATTGTTGCTGTGTGGGTGGTTAATTTGATGCGCGGTTTCATGTTTGCCCTTTGGTTCAGCGGGGACCATTTCTGCAAAATTGTCGACGTCCTCAACATCATCAGCGGTGTCATTGTCATGATATGCCTCGTCGTCATCTGCAGTTGCAACCTCCGCATCCTCATAATCGCCAAATCCCAGGTGCGGCGAATCCAGAGGGCGGCTCATGACCACCCCATAGGCATCCCTCCTCCGGGACCAAAGTTCAAGCAAGAGGTGAAAGCAATACGCGCTATTCTACTTCTCGTAGTCATCTTCTGCGTCAGCTTATTTCCATCATGGATTTGGTTCGCAGTCAAATATTTCTTTGACGGGAGTAATCTTTCTTTCTTACTCGCAAGGGACATCACCTTTTTCTTCCTAAACATCAGCTCGGCAGCGAACCCCTTCATCTACAGCACTAAAGATCCGTTCTTTCGGAAGGCGTTTAGGAAGATGTTCCCGGTCTTTTTCAAGTGGCTCGATGGAAACAAAATAAAAGTCGATCTGGAGCAGAATAATCATAATCTCCATTAATTCAGCTTGAAAAAAAGTGTAACAGCGCTTTTTTTTTTGGGGGGGGGGGGGGGGGCTTGTTGAGGGAGGGAGACGTCACGTAAACAAAGGGATTCAAGCTAAGCAGAGATAACTTAGCCAATTTGTAGCGGCGAGTCATAAATGCGAATTAAAGTGAGTTTCCTGAAAAAGGCACAGGCGATAACTCCCGTAACCCTCTTTATGTAACTCGGGAAAACTCGCGATAACTCAACGTAGAACGGCGTACGTATAGTTATAAATCTTTTTGAAGTCTCATGCATGTCCTTAATGTTTAAACATGTATGCTACAAAAAAAAAAAGTTTGGTTACTCTTTGCAGCTCCCAACAACTCGTGCTAAACTCGCAATACAGTCGTATTCAGGCCGTTTCTGGGCAAACCAATTTTTACTTCCCGGAGGTCCCCGCAGATGACCCGCACACGACAGTACGTAGCACGTACCTCACCCGTGATTTCCCGGAGTTGCTCACGCAAGTCCTATTTAACCCCAACCAAGTTTAGGCCCTGTTGCTTGTTGCGTTTGGGGATTTTCCAACACCCAGGACAATTTTTGCAGGCAGACAAGGATTTGGGCAGGTTTCGCATGCGTCTTACCTGCTGGACCCGTGCTATTTACGTTCTACTTCGGTGTGACCCGCGTGTCAAGCGCATCGATGGCGAGTGAAGGGTGACAACTCGGTGAAGGAGTCCCTCTGAAGGAATGCGAAGTCCAACAGATGGTCATTATCTTGGCCGCATACGGGGACTGCGAAGTACCTGCGTTACAGCTGCGAAGTACCTTGCGTGGGAGTTGCCTGCGAGGTGCTGCCACTGAGAGCCTCCAACTGGCGTTCAGCGTGGACCGCTGCAGACAATCCCCGCGACTCACCCGGAAAAAAAAAAAAAAAAAGTTGTGGTCACGCTCAAAACTTGGCTGCCGGTAAATCGGACTCGCGTGCGCACCTCCGGGCAAGTACGGGCGAGATACGCGCAAGGTACTGTCACGTGCGGACCAACCGCTGGGAGATCCGGGTAGCTAAAATTTTTCCCAGCGAGTCAACCCGGAAGGCTTCTCCAGACACGGTGTGACAAGGCCTTGAGCATGCTCAAAACTCGTTCCGGGTGAATCGCAGGGGCTTGCCCGAAGAGGAACATGCAGAACACCTGTAGGAGACCCTTACCTCGCAGGCAACTCCCTCGAAGGTTCTTGGCAGCTGTAACGCATGTTCCGTATGTCGCTCGTAACTGAAAATGGATTGGTTTCCATGCTCTCACGCAGGTCACACGGAATACACGCAGGTAGCAGGTAGATAGCACGCGTCTAGCAGTAAAACGCAAGTACAGAACTCGCCAACATCCTTGTCCGCCCGAAGAAAATTCTCCTCCATGTTGGAAATGTGTTATCCTTACTCGCAACAAGCCCACGTAGCTTACCCGGATCTGCCGGTAAGGTGGTGTAACAGGGCCTTTACTCGTAAACTGAAATCACGCGATTTCACACAAGTCAACGGTCTCGATAGCTCTGCCATATTCAACACTACAACACGGTTACTTTCTCAACACTTTTCCAACGGGTATATCCTCGCGAGTTCATCTATATTCACTCATTTTGATTATTTGCTCAGTGGATTGTTGTATTGCTGTAAATTTGCTAGGTTAGTTTCTCTTTTCATTGAAAATATAATTGATTGATTGATTGGCTAATGTTATTGATTTATTTATTAGTTGATTGATTGATTGATTGATTGATTGATTGATCGATTGACTGATATAATCATTTTAATGATCTGCCCACTGTATCAGGGTATTACGTGTTACTGTAAATTTGCTTGGTTTGTTTCTTTTAATTGACTTAAGATTGAGTGATTAACTGATAAATTGATTGATTGATTGATTGATTGATTGATTGATCGATTGATTGATTATTTTACATTGTTAACACAATGTGAATTTTTGGTACATTGGATATTACCGTATAACAAAATAATTTTATACATAAAAAGTACATTCAAATACACACAAACACATTACAAACATGCACTGAAAGTGCCTTGTTTGAGAATAACAATGTTACAGCAGGCCCATTTTAGCGATGTTTAGATAATGATAGGAATCGTGATAAAAACAGTTATGATCTTTTCTTATCAGGGACTGCATTTTGCTGTCACTTTCACTCAAGATGTCACGTACACAATTATTCAAATGCCACTACGCCTACAATAGTATAAAACCTTATTGTAAATCAATATTACATTAACAAAAATGAGTAAATGAAACATTCTTTGTATTAAGAGCATTCGGTTTTCAGGAGAATTATCATGAATGCGCTTTTAAAGGATAAAGTCATTGGCCTTCCACAGTTATATTATGGATCACAGCACTTTTGGTAATCGCAATGCATGACATACACAAAGACAGATGGGCCTAGTCATATGCATTGTATATCCTACTTGTGTGCACGTTTGAGTTTGTCAGTTTGTATCATCTCGTAATCAGGTGAACGGTATATCAAATATGTCAGATTGTTGTTCTTTTATAATTTTCCTTCTGTGTCAAAACAAAAGGAATAACGGTTAATTTGCAGGGGAATCTCATAACGAAGTTCTCAGGTCCGGTAGTTCTCTTTCGTTATGTCGAAATTTCACTATTAAAAGGCCGAACAGTAAGGCATACATAGATGACATTGTTTTGAGACCTTCATTTTTACCGTATGGTAAAGAGATGTTTATACTACAGTACGTGTTCGTTATAACGGCATCACTGTATTAGGGAAAAAATACTTTGACAAGACAGTGTCCTTATTCTGTTCACTTAAATTGTTCTAAACGCATGTCTGATCGAACAACTTAGTTGATGTAAGAACAACATCCACGCTAGCCCACATTGAAAAAAACAAACAATGTATTTGCAATAGAATAGTATTTCCTTTGAAAGACAAAAGAGAGAGAGAGAGAGAGAAAAAAGAACTTGATCATTGCGGTCGATTACGAGGTATTATTTTGTAAGTATTTTCTCCCATTATAATGCACTATTGTATTCATGTATAATTTTCTTGCCGCTACCACGGGAAAGGGGAAAACGAATGAACATATTGATAATCGTATAGAAAGATTGGATAACAACACATGATTTTCTAATCACAATCGACGGTTTAATTAACATAAGATTGGTCATTGGAAATGTGGGGATAAATACGCCTCATTAAAACATAATGAGGTTAAAAAGTGAAGAGAAAATTGATGAGAAATTGATTAAAAGTGAAGTAAAATGATATCACACAAGTGGCAGAAGCAATACACCAGATATCATACTCTTCTACCACGAGTTCCGACTATTGATACGGGTTCTTCATACAGTGCCATAATCACCTCCTTGTTCATGTTCTGTGATGTGAAAACTCATTGAATTCAAGAAGAACATGAATTCACGAAGAAACAATTTGCACCCGAGAAAAACGAACCTGACCTGCTCTAGACTGATTCTCTGTTGACTGAACGAGCCTATTATGCGTTTTGCTTTCATCTACTAAAGTGAATTGCTGTTGAATTATAAATCTATGATTAGTGAGGCACACCAACTGTTGGCGCTTTTCCGACACCATGGAGTATCCCGGGATTCGCACAGTCATGAACCAATTCCGTCGAGGCATGGTTCGGTGCGTCTCTCTCCCTTTCTCTCTATCTGTCTGTCTCTCTCTCTCTCTCTCTGTCCTGTACAAAGAGAATAGGTTTGCCCCTCCTCTTCAGAACACATCGCCTTAAATATAATGATCCCCCCACCAAAAAACGCAAGGTAGACAAATCTAATTATCACATAATATGTAAATATCTATTAATAAGCTCTTTGCCATGAGGGTTTTTGTGCGATTCTGACCTTGCGCGGTGCTGACGGTGAATGCGTAAACATAAGGATTGTTCAAATCAGGTTGTCGGAAGCCTCGTTCCAGGAGTATCAAATTTGCGATCATAGATGCCATACACACCCCTCGTGCGAGCATACAGTTCAGCTCAGTTCAAGTTTGTGTTGATAATGTGCGTTCGCTCAATATCAACTTTAGAAAGAAATTTTGTTCAAATTTAAATTCATACAACTTTATTTGATCAACTTTACTGATACTTAAAATTTAGATTTTGTCTGTCTGATGTTACTCAACTAGTTTTTATTTAAACTCAATCACGATGTTGAATGCATTTTAATAATTGTAGTATTTGAAGATTTTTATCGCTAGCTAAAAAGGTAGTCCATCATCCGATAGAGCAAAATAATGCCTCTTAAGCGATGCCTAACTTCTTACATAACACGGAGTGCTTTTAAAGCTGTCATAATATTCAAGATGTCCCACATTTTCTAATTGATTTATTGATTGCTTGATTTGCTTTTTGGTCAACTATGGAGATTTTTATTCTCCACTGATAAGCAAAAATCATAAAGAGCTTTCATCAGCTAGATTTAGCGGAGAGAATTTTTCTCGTTTATATGATTTGATTTTATACACAGATGTCAAGCAATATCAAGGTTAATCTGCTCAGTGTATTTTGGCATACATCCAAATACACACAAACACATTAAACCACTGGAACTAAAATCCCAGCTCACTACTGGATAATAACCTTACAGTAAAGCCTATTACCAATAATGACAACAATCATGATAAAGACAGGTGATAGCTTTACTCACATTATTACACATTTCTGTCACTTTTACTCAAAATGTCCTTTCTCTAATTTGCTTTCTATTTGATACACAAATTATTTATATGTAATTAAAGGCCTACAGACGCCCTTCGTCACTTTACTTATGAATTAGCATAACTGTCTAAAAAGAATCAACGGTAATTAAAAATGTTTGTATATTACAGTTGTGTGAAAACCATTTTGTTCATTAATATTCAAACATAGACATTCCATGGCTAAAAAGATCATTGCAACTAATGCAATCATAATGCAATCACAATGGTATATGATAAAGATGGATAACCATGCATTATATCGTACTTCTATACAGGTTTTTGTTTGTATCATTTCATAAACATACATCAACGGTATACTATGTATAGGTCGTGTTTGTATACATCTTATATGATCAGTCAGATCAATTAAATGAATTCATACTGGAAAACAGGTATACGAATAAACTTTATAATATGTAGCGTCAATATCATGAATGCACATGTATTGTTCAAAACGCATGTCTGACTAAACAACTTTAATAGTTGTATTACTGCAGGTATAGCAATCACAATGCATGACGAAGAGGAATGACCATGCATAACATTTGCGTTTGTATCATTTCGTAAACATGTTGTAGACTTGTTCGTTTATAATTATGATTGATTGATTGAATAAATGAAACTGCACTAGTCTTACACTCGAGACACAGTGAACAGTTCCATCTCGTTTATATTCATATTTCACTTGAGATACATTTCACCGAGATACATTAAAAAAAGAATACAAACCAAGCAAGATACAAAATATGTTATAAATCGGGTCATGAACAGAAAGTGTGTCAGCATATATAATGCACGTAAGACAATTTTCTATAACTTGTGAAATATGATGGAACGGCAAAAACAAAGCTTGTAAACGCAGGTTCCAAGAAAAAAATACCACTGTAAATTTAAAATGCAATCAATGGAGATAGGACACAAAGTAATAATGGCGAAACTATATTAAAAACTAAATTATCAAGGTACAAAGGGAAAAAGAAATAAAAGAGAAGAAAAAGAAAAAAAAACAAGAAACTAAAGAATAAGAACTGAGTAAAACATGATAGAGCATATAGATACACAAGTATAATATACGCACAAATATCTACAATCAAATTCATAACGAGTTCAATATGTTAATACTGGTACGGATGCAGTGATTATATAATGGGAGCATAAACCAGAAGTAAATCAATCATACACTGCAGGTTGATTCGTCATTCATTGAATGAGGATACTGCAGATAACATATTGACAAAATTCTAATCAGGCAGGTTATATTCATTTATTAACATTGATTTCAATTTTTGTACCATTAGAACAATTGATTAAATCGGCGGGAAGATCATACCAGAATTTAGGTCCGGTAAAAACAATTGTGTGTGTGTGTGTGTGTGTTTTAGCAAGAAGTGTGCGAGTATATACATGGAAGGTGAAATGAATCTCTTTGTCTTGTGGGGTAAGCATGGACGGCATAGTTTTTCTGAAACATATGAGTAAATACGTCAGACAAGCCGTTAGCTGATAAGTGAAACATAAATGTGCCTAAGTTGTATAAAAACAAATCAGCAACCTTAAGGAGTCTGTTCTCAAAGAAGAAATAATTCGTGTGACAATAAAAATCGGCTAAATTAACTGAACGAATAGCCCGTTTTTGTAGTTTGAAAATTTTATCAATGTGTAATTTGGTTACCCCAGGCAAGTATACCACTGACATCGGGTAAAATAAGCGTTGAATATAATTTTTTCAAAATACACTTGGGGAAAAAAATGTTTTAGCTTATTTAAGATCCCAGTATTTCTCGAAAGAATCTTAGATAAATAATCTATGTGATATTTCCATATTTAGATTCATGGTCAATATGAAAACCTAAAAATTTAGACGATTCAACTTGAGTCAAACAATCATTATTCATTTTTATATCGCCAGGCAAATGCGTAGCAGAGTTACTAAATAACATAATAAACAGTTTTGTTTACATTAAGAGATAACTTATTTGCTTGAATCCACATTTGAACCGACTTTAATTCTCTGTTCCTACATCTAAAAGAGTTGTTGGATTTCGATGTGAAAAGAAGATATTAGAATCGTCGCCAAAAAGAAGAAAAGATAAAACATTAGATGAATTTCTATAGTCATTTATATAAAGAATAAAGAAAAGTGGGACCCCGCAAGATAGTGTTTTTAGACTGGAACTAAATCCGTTGATATTTACAAACTGTTTCTTGTTAGAAAGGTAGCTGAACCAGTCCAAGGCTTTTCCACGTATCCCATAATGCGAGAGTTTATATAACAAAATACCGTGATCGATAGTATCAAAGGCCTTGGACAGGTCCAGGAATATACCAACAGTATGTGATGAGTCGTCAATAGCGTGGGCTACTTTATCTACAAAAGCAAGCACAGCGTGAGTAGTAGAGTGTTTTTTTTTTCTAAATCCAAATTCAGACTCACAAAAAATATTGCATTCGTTTAAGAACTTAATTACACGAGAATATATCAAATGTTCGAGAATCTTAGAAATCGCCGTCAAGAGAGAAATAGGACGATAATGACTAACGTTTTGTTTATTACCTTTTTCATAAACCGGAACAACTTTAGCAATTTTCATTTGACTAGGCACTACGCCAGTATGAAGGGACAAAAATAATTTAATATGTATGTTAAAGGAGACAATATTGCGGATATAATATTTTTCAGTAAAAAATTCGTAATACCATCATGTCCAGCAATCTTTTTTGCTTTTAACTTGAGAACTACTACCCTCACCTCGTATTCTTGGATGGGAGTAAAAATCAGAGATTGATGATTTGGATCATTTAAATAATAATGAAATTCTTTACCTGTTACTGCTAGCAAGACTGGGGCCTAAAATCAACAACAACAACAACAACAACAACAAATCATTAAACGCATTATAGACCGGGGGCCCAGAGCATTTATTCAGCTGAAAAGGGTCACACTTTTTGATGGTCTCATCATATAAGGATGTGGCCAAGGGTCAATAAAATGAATTGCTGGCAAGTCACATCCTGTACCGTAAGCCTAGAGACCACAAAAAGGGACCCCGAAAAATGGATTTATTCAGCCGAAGGGGGTCACGGACAAAAGTTGGTGGATATTGTTTCTTTGGGTGTACTTATCATGAAAACAGCAATGCCAGCTATTTCATCCTGTACGGGGCCCCAGACAGTAGCCCCAAAGGGCCCCAATATTGTGTTATTCAGCTGAAAAGGTTCACGGCTAATTTCTTTTGCAATGGAAGTAGTTCCCATCAGAGATATCCAAAACACCAATGCCAGCCATTTTATCCTGCACGGGGCCCCAGACAGTAGCCCCAAAGTGCCCCACCCCCTATAAGCCCTACGTATAAACACACACACACACATTGACTTTATTCAGCTGATAAGAGTAACGGCTAATTTCATTTGCAATGGATGTAGTACCCATCAGAGATATACAAAACACCAAAGGCAGCTATTTTATCCAGTACGGGGCCCCAGACAGTAGCCCCAAAGTGCCCCACCCCATAGGCCATACGTACAAACACACACACACATTGATTTTATTCGTGCAGCTGAGAAGAGTCACGGCTATTTTTTTTTTGCAATGGAAGGAGTACCCATCAGAGATATCAAAAACATCAAAGCCAGCTATTTTATCCAGTATATACGGGGCCCCTGACAATAGCCCCAAAGGAACCCCCCCCCCCGGCACACACACACACACACACACACGCACACTATCGTCCGGATCAGTTTACACTCTATTACCACTTGGTCTACAGCCAGTTGGTCTAATAGACTGTTTAATACCAGTTGGTCTAATAACCAGTTGGTCTAGTCAACATTTCGTCCAATTACTGTTTGGTGTAATTGTTATTTGGTTTAATCACTATAAAGGGTGGTTTTCCCATTAACGTGACGCTCCACCACCCAACCCACCCTTTCGGCACAAGCCTAGAAAAAGCCCCCCCCCCCCCCAAAAAAAAAAAAAAAAAATAGCCCAGTTGGTCATATAGATGAAACGATGATTGGACCAAATGGTACCTGATTAGACCAGGAGGCTGGCTATTAGACCAAATGACAATAAGATCAATGGTTATTAGACTAAATGGGTGTAGACTAAATGATGATAGACAGAGGCTAGACCAACTGGGCAATGGACCAAAATTAATGATGTGTACACCAAATTTATATTGGACAAATTTGGTTTTATTTTAGACCATTTGTGACCCTGCACCTCAAAACAAACAAAAAGTCGCCAGACATGAATTTTTAGTTAAGACCATTTTATTCTGAAAAAGCAGACTTTAGGCTTTAAAATGATGTATAACTCAAATCAAATGGACTCTCCTAACCTATATAAATACTGGAAAGAATGCACAAACTCAAGAAAAGTGTGAACTGAGAAAAGAGGCTCTGAAGTGCAGTGTCTATTCAAGCACTTAATCTTTACCAAACCGTGGTGGCTGTGCGATGAATGGGACAAACAACAGGAAGTAAACCACCAGAGTAACAACAATGAAGGAATTATCAGATTAAACTGAAGTTACGCATGCCTCATTAACACATTGTGTCCATAATCAATGCCAACTTTCAAAGGAGAAGCACTATCCTTTCAAAAGTTATTAGAGTTGAAAGTGAAGAGTGTGGACAAGGTTTTTCAGAAATGAAAAAGGGATTCTAAAGACACACCTAATCACACTATTCTACCAAAAAGGTTCGAGATAAACTGCTAAAAAAACACACTTTCCTGCCCGTTTTATGATACCAAATTTTAGCATAATGTAAAAGAAGACCCGCTCTTTCAGAAACTATGAAAAAGTCAAGTTCGTCTGGGTTGACCCATTTCACTTATTTTCAGTCCTCACGCAAAATCAGTGTGTGCGACTTTATGTTCGTTTTGAGGTGCACGGTCACACGTGATGATTAGACGAAATGGAATTAGACCAACTCATAATAGACCAAATCGGTACTTGATGATAAGAATCGGTGTTAGACCAAAATAGACCAAATGGCTATTTTAGACAAATTGACTGTAGACCAAATAGTAATTAAACCAAATAACAATTAGACCAAACAGTAATTGGGCGAAATGATGACTAGACCAACTGGTTATTAGACCAACTGATATTAAACAGTCTATTAGACCAACTGGCTGTAGACCAAGTGGTAATAGAGTGTAAACCGATCCGGACGATAGCCTCTTTGAAATGGTTGAGTGAAGGTTAAATATAAATTCAAAACTCGTCTTTTAATATTACATGAGAAAAAGTACCAACGCACCCTTTCGGCAAAACCGGGGGGGGGGGGGGGGGTGGACGAAGGGTGGGGTTCCAGTCAACGCGAAGCGACCCAACGCTCCCTTTCGGCAAAACCGGGAGGGGGGGGGGGGGGCTTTGGACGAAGGGTGGTGTTCGCATTAACGCGACGCGCCACCACCCAACCCACCCTTTCGGCACAAGCCGATTGAGCTTGAACAAAAATCGTGATGTGCCACAACCATTAAAGGGGGGGGGGGGGGGACCTCTTGGCCACAGAGGGTTTGAAATTACATTTTTTTTTCTTTCGGATATTATCTTCGTGAGTGCATCTTGTCTGTTTCAGCGGGTCATGGTGCTGCTGTAAATTTGCTTGGTTTGTTTCTGTTCTGATTGACTGATTGATTAATTAATTGTGTTTTTTAATCATTTTGATTTTCTGTTTAGTGTATCAAGGCGTTGATATTTTACCATACAACAAGTATACATAAGATACATTCAAATACACACAAACAAATTAAACACACTGGAAATAAAAAAAAAAAAAACAGCTCGTTACTGGACAATAATCTTAGAGTAAAGCCTATTACCGATAATGATAATAATCATGACAAGGCAGTGATAGCTTTTCTCACATTATTATATTTTAATAATGTCACTTTACTTATGAATTAACATATTAAACTGTAGAAAACCGATTAACGGTAATAAAAATTATTGGTGTATTACAGTTTTGTAAAAACTGTTTTGTCCATTGATATACAAACTGCACGCGTGTTAATGATAAAGTTATAGACATTCCATGGCTAAATAAATCATTACAACTTATGCAATCACAATGCACGAGAGCAGGTTTGTGTTTGTTTCATTTCATAAACATTCAACCACGGTATACTAAGGTTCGTGTTTGTTTATATCTTATATGCTCGGTAAGAGCTATTAAATTAATACGTACTGGAATATAAGTATAAGAATAAACTTTATATAGCGTCAATATCATGAATATACATGTATTATTCCAAACGCATGTCTGACTGAACAACCTAGTTGTGTTACCGCCAGTATAGCAATCACAATGCATGACAAAGATGAATAACCATGCATAACATTTGCGTTTGTATCATTTCGTAAACATGTTGTATAAACTTGTTCATGTGAATACTTGAATATAAGTATAAGAACAAACTTAACCTATACTAATATCATTGAATATACTGAATACACATTGTCCAAAAGGCATGTCTGATTGAACAACTTAGTTGATATTAAAACAATGTAGACGTTGGCGTAATTTGTGTGTACATCGAGATGAAAAAAAAAACAAGTACATTTTGCTTGATTAATATTTTATTGCAACCGTAAAGATAATAATTTTCGCTTGAAAGACAGAAAAAATGAAGAAAATAGAGAGAGAGAGAGAGAGAGAGAACTTAAATCTTACGTGCGGTTTGCCAGACATGATTTTGCAATTCACTTTATTTGCTATCTAAGTGCATAAAAATGTCAAACCATTAATTTCTATTTAGAGGAGAAATGAGGAATCGAAGGACAATTGTATATATTATTTCAAATATGAAAAAAAGTGAATTACATCAGATTATCTGATCACGATCGACATTTGAGTTTACAGCATGCATGAAGAAGAGGAACTGGAACTGAATGATAATAAAATAAATTATCCTACAATACACCGTGGCCCTCTCTTCTCAAGTTTTTATGACACAGAAAGCTTTTACACAATTTTCTGCTGTATTATTTCACATTAAATTGCAATATTCATTAATACCAAACCAAAAACGCTGAGAATTTTCACGTGCCATTTTCCAAAGCAAGAACATCATTATTTCAGAAATCTGTGTTTTATCAAGGTCCGCTTTTATGAAATTGAATACCAGACAATATTTTGTAAAGCTCCCTTTTTTATTAATGTATTCAAACAAAAACTTAAGAAGAATTTTATACAAAATCATCATTCATAACTTCTCAACATGCTTGGCTGCCGTTATTTCATTTAATGATTATGAATCACTTTGTTTTTGTATTGTCTCTGTGATTTAAATGTAGTGTTCGTGTATCATTGCTTTACATTATTTTTTTCTTCTGTTGTTACAAATGTATATTTGCTCATCTCTTTGTAAAAAATAAATAAATATGAAAATGATTACCACTAATGCCTTTGTTTTTTTTTTCATTGTTTACCTGGGTCGGCCAGATTCTAATTTAATTCCTCGTTGGCTGCTTCCCTTCAGCTTATCAGATATTATGTATTCCATATATCCGCCTTTACTCTGTGCTTTGTCATGATTGTTTATCATTGTCATTCTTTGATTTTTTTTTTATGCTGAACAAATAAATTCAGTTCAATTCAATATGAATACCTTGTAACGCCATCCAGGGTAATGATATTGGCAGGGCCCTCTGGTAGGATAGTATCAACACTGAAAAAAAAAGCTATACAGAATAAAGAAGACCATTGATTACTGTTATCATCGTTATTATTTTTGGAAAAAAAATATTATTGTTGTAACAGTACTAATATTATTGTTGACGTTGATATCAATATTACCATTCATATTAATGCTGTTGTTGTTGTCATAATCATTATCATTACTACCACTACTATCCCTTGGAGCCTAACACTTGGATTAATATGTTTTAAAAAAGAAACAAAATGAAGTCAGATGTTGTAGGGAAAACTGTGGAGAAATAACCATCAAAAGTGAAGTAGATGATATGACACACGTAGGACCTAGAAGCAATAAATCGGATTCGAATGCCTCGACGAGTTAACACTGTAGATACGGGTTTTTCATAATTTCGTCTCTCTTCATGCATGCTCCGTGATGTAAACATTTCATGAAATCCATGACATGTGGAATTAATACAGGCGTGAGCAGGAGAAGAACGAAACTATACTACAGGCTGTTAATATGCCAACAGTAACAGCTACACGCTCTGCCTTATATTGCTGGAGTGAATTGCTGCTGAATTATAAATCTATAATTTAGATTGTGGCAATGGCGGAAATCAAAAACAATCCTCGCTCCCTGGCCTCCTGTTGATGGAATACCGTGAATTCGAATGTGCAATACATTTACCGACATTCATTTATGATTCATTTCTTCATTTCAAAACGGGAGTGTAACTCTGCATAAGCTGTTTCCCATGGTTCCGTCCATAGAAATCATAACAATTAAAGATTTAGAAGTACAAACGAAACAACACAAATGATGAAGTTAAAAGTAGAAAAACATATACAGAACAACAAATTCCCCCAAAGAAAAAAAAATAAGTACACAATTCAATCATAAACACGAAATAATGATAAGAATACGCAAGTATTACAGAATGGGTTGAAATTGAATATCAAAAATGAAAACAACGAAGAATAATGCTATAACGGAACATCATATAATTAACACAAAACACGAAACACTCAAGATTCGTTACCAAGTACAAGCACAAATAAATGTTCATTATATCAGTGAACATTCCATGTGGAGAGTATATTTAAATAGACGCTCACATGCATATACTCAATTTTCGTATACATAAGAGTCACATATACATAACTAAAAACACAGACCTAAGATTAACATTTCGAAAGTATTACCTAAAAGATTAAGATTACACATTACTTTCAAGTTAATTTTTAACGAATTTCGAACATGGACCCTACGGTAAGAACGACTTCTGGGCATTAAACTCTTATCTGTCGGACCAATGTTGAGATCAGGATTTATTCAAACATGCACAAGTTGATCCTCTTACCAAACAATCAGGCTTAGATTCAGAATTATTGAGAAGCTATACAGACCAACAACAAGGCTTGCAAAGTTTAAAGTAGAGCGAGAACGTGCCAATCAAATACCAAATCAATCAAATCAATGAAATCAATGGAATCAGATGAGTTGAAGTGTTAAGACAGGCATGATAATTATTCATTTACAATGACCTAAGGTATACTTTTTGCTTCGGACAGGGGTCTAGAGAATGTACGTGTAGGTGCAAACATTTGTATACAGTGTATTATCTAAATGAAAACATTTTTTTTTTTATTATTTCAAAACAGTTTGGCAGTTTTGCATCACACTCTACAGTGTGAAGTGAAACAGATATAGTGGATTATTTGTTGGAGAATATGCATGATAAGGAATATCTTATATAGGAGCAAATTTGCCTAAAGAAAAAATGGCGTTCGATGTTATTCCTTACAATTACATACCTAAAAAATACAATATTTTGGAATTTCAAGTTGTGAGTATGATTGATTTATATGTTATTTTCATGAAAGAATGCACTGTGTATCTTTCACACCAAATACAAATCACATGTTGTTATGTAATCATGGGTCTAAGGGTCTATTCTGGACCCTATGATTTCTTGATTGTACATTAATGTTAGTTTGAAATTGAAATTTTCAATCGTGAAATTTAATTCTCTTATGTATGCATATGCGGATGATACAGCATTGCTTACAAATGGTCTCATTAAAAAAAAAATCCAATAAAACCTTCAGTTATTCTAATGTGATTAAAAGAGGCACGGTCAAAAAGCAATAGTGTGTTTTTGTATTGTGAGCAAACTAACGTAACGCTTTGGTCTAAAACGAAAATTGAAAAACAAAGTATCAATAATAATGTAAGCGATATATTAGAAAGTACTGATACCGTTAAATACCCGGCGGGGTATCAGATTCACAGTCTCTGTAGAACAAACATGGATACACGTGGTATAAGCAATCGAACGTTTTCGCCATATAACAGATCACTACCAGAAACAAAGTGTTGATCAATTTGTATGTTGCTCTCATATTACCCAATGTGCAAAAGATTTAAAGGATGCAGTATAACGTACATGCTTGATTAGTGCTGGTTATACACCCCATATGTTCTTTGCTTTGAACATTAATTTGACACTCTGTTTAAGAAAACAAAATCAAACCCTGTTTGAGAGAGAATTAAATCACGATGGTCAGTGATGAAATCAGATAGACCTCTCCTTTCCTTTCACCTTTCTTATATGTTATCTCTACGCAAGCTATCCCTCCCTCTCGTAAGGAAATAAATTAAGCAGAAGTACTTTTGCGCCATTCATTGTATATCGATGAAACCTTCTGTTACATATTGTAAAACCAACGGAGACACAAGTACTTTGTAATTAACATAATATGTTAATAACATATGTTATAAAAAATATGTTAACAATGTGTGCACACAAGTACATGTATGCCGTGCATGTACAACGATAATGCAGGAAACAATAAATCAAATCAACTCAAACAAACTCAAATCAACTCAACAATATTGTATAGTCACCTTACACGTCATAAGGTGTTCCCTGCCTATTTCAGCCCTTTGATTATTTCTGTAGATATAACACGCATCGGGAAGTGTTTTAAGTCGATTAAGCGGAGTACCCGATTAAGTGGTACCCGATTAAGTATTATATTAACTAATGCCTGTCACAGTGACGGGGCGATCGTTACATCAACGATCGCCCCGTCATTGTACAGGTATATGCTAACCGGGAAACATTGAACTGCACATTACTTGAATATGAGACCATTCTGAAGCAAACTATTCTCAGACAACAATAGATATATACGTACTCTTAAATGAACCCCACAAGGATTGGAACAATCATCCCCAGCATTCCCACTGATCAGTTACTAGCTTTCCCCTTTAAAAGGTTGTCTGGACGTTCTAGACGGTTCTCAAAGGTTTTCTGGGCGTCTACAAAACCTTTTGAATATTCTTAAAAGATTTTACTGACGTCTAAACCGTCCAAAAGGTTTTCTGCAGGTCTTTCAAAAAAGTTTTTTATTGCTCTTTAAAAAAAAAAAAAAAAAGTTTTTATAACGTCCATTTGAAACATTTCAATACGTCGAAACACTTCCAGAAAAAAGACGTTCTGAAAACGTTTTGATATAACGTCCAAATAACGAACTTGGAACGTTTCAAGAACGTTCAGAAAACGTCAAAATGAAAGCAAACGATGGAAGCATTAATGTGTACACGAGAAATGCAAAAGTAGGGGATTGATTTTCTGTTGACTGCAAAAGCTATTCTACGTTTCATCCCCCACTAGAGTGAATATCTGTTGAATTATAGATCTTATCTATTTATTTACAACTGTGGCAATGGCGGGAAAAAAACACACACCACCATACTCCATACTTCCTTCCTGTTCATGAAATACAAAGAATCATAAAATGTAGCGCAGATACTTCCATGTAGTGTTGAATAAAACATGAAGTCATCCATTTTGATTTATAGTTGGGGAACATCCTGTCTTTTTAAAGGTATGAATAATAGACATCTATTTTGTTGATGAGGGGGCTTTTTCACGTCGTGATTAGGCTTACAAATCTGGGAATAATGTTTGAGTCCATCCATAGTATTGCATTTCATTTTAATGATAATGATAATGGGAGAGTCCTTGAAGTTATAATTGATCATGTTCATGTTAAAATAAATACGTATCTTATTTTTCTTCCAATAGCCAGGAAATCATGACTTTTACGGGGATTATCCAAATATTTTAAAAAAATGTGACATAATATTAAAATCAAAGGTTGAAATGTGAGGTATAGTCCTACTTATCAACTTCTTCCAGTTTGCGTCAATATTTTGCGTTCGCTCCATAATGTACTTTAGAATGCAAAACTGTGCAATTTTAAAATCACATAACGTTCTTTCATGTCGATTATTGTTAATGAAACTTGTTAGATCTTATTCATCTGATATTACTTTATTATTTCTTTAACTTTGTCTTAATCAAGGTGTTGACGGCACTTTGATAACTGTATGATATTTGGTTTGGTTTGGTTTGGTTTTGATTGGATTAATTTTATTTCTGCATACTCTGTCTCCAAACACAATGACAAATGAAAAGAAAATTATACAGAGTATTCACAAAAAAGAGAGTGAAACATACAAATCAATACAAGAAAAAATGTAAATTTCTTAACAACATCATCTCTAATAACATATGAATTAAAGGAACATTTTTAGGCATGCCGTATTCATAAGTGAACAAAGGAAAAATACAGGGGACCGTTATCAAAAGCAGAGCTTGACATGGATGAGGCCCTATCTTATATACGAATATTTTGATTATTAAAACACCAATAAACTAACACATGAAGCTCTTAATCTTAATGTTGTATACCGAACACGTATTCCTAAAAAATAAATGAAAATAAAAATAAAAATGACAGCGTGTTCTAAAGAAGAAGAGGAAAAAAGATTCAGGATTTTGATTGTTATCGTCATTCTTAACCATTCAGAGGTTAGTACAACAGAGCAATATAAAACATTTGTTGTGAAAACTCACTTCTTACATAACACGGAATATTCTTAAAGTTACGATTTAAGGTATTCCATGTCTTCTTACTGATTGATTGACTGATTCACTTTTTAGTCAACAATCGGGATTCTTGATACTTTGGATATTACAACAATTCATTAAATACATTCAAATACACAGAACAACATTATAGAAACTGTAGGCTTACAAACAAACATTTAACAATAGGCTCTCACAGATGTTTGATGTTGGTTATTCCGAAGGTTCAAGAATCCGAAAATAAAAGAAGGATCAGTATTCTGAAGGTTCGTTTATTCGACATTAATTAAGAGACGAAAATGACTCACGCAAGTGGGAGAAGAACTGCACCAGATATGAGATTCTACTGGCCAGAGTTATTACTACAAATAACGCTTTCTTCATAAATTCATGTTCATGCTCCGTGATGTAAAAATTCATAAAATTCCTAACATAAATAATGAGTGTTATTTCATTTCATGTATTAGATTTCGACACAAATAATACAGTATTGTATTTGAAACATATAGATCCAGATATCAATAAATAAGTAACATGTACTTTTTTTTTTAAATTCAGTATAACTATAGACACTTTACATAATATTTCATGACACAAAATGAATTTAAATCAGTCTAGGACCATATAGAGTGCGTTACATTCATTCTGGATGATTAAGATTATGTGTAGGGGAACCTACCGAAAAGCAGATGCTTGCGGGGGTAGTTCTCCAGAAAGAAAAAAGTCTGACACAATCCCTCACACATGCGCACACACACACTACACGCACCTGGACAAGCGTGATAATTCATGTAGTGGAAACAATTCTAATTGTTACACGACTTGTATAATTGGTGTTTTTTGATGGGTTCCTGCCTCCTGGACGCGGCACTGCTTTGCGGTCTGCAAGAGCGGTAATATCCACTTTCATCTCTGTCGTTTCTTCGGCACCTCTGCTTTCTTCTGTTTCTTTGTTCTTATTCTTCTTCTTTTTATTCTCCTTTTTGCTGCTTGTTCTTCTTGTTCTTCTTCTCTTTCATCTTCGTTTTTGTAATTTTTCTTCTCTTCTCTTATCTTCTTAGGAATTATATCGCAGCTGAGAGATGAGTTTTCAAATAGAGCGTGCAGTCAATCGAAGTTCGATTATTCGTCTATCATAAAAGACATTCACAAAGATGACGA
The DNA here is from genome assembly GCA_033980235.1 of Diadema setosum. NCBI lineage: Eukaryota > Metazoa > Echinodermata > Echinoidea > Diadematoida > Diadematidae > Diadema > Diadema setosum. Next base: position 4,975,643 of record CM067070.1, on the reverse strand, counting down.
CATTGTGTCAAACAAAAAATAAATCATGAGAGTATACAAAAGTGACAGATAGGGCCTATATCATGCTATGATTTTCATTTTCATAAATGGATGGTTTGCATAGTATGTATAGGCCCCTATGTGCTATAGGTAAAAACTTTGAAAAAGTTTGAATTTACTGATTTTTGCTGCGTTGCAACCAGAAAGAGGCACTTAGTTTTCACGAATGAAAATTGTAGGAAGAAGCGACCAATGGTGTTTAACCGCAGCAAACCATTTCGCATACGATTGGTAAAATAGGCCTTCAAAAGAAGCACATGGTTCGGGAAATAAAAAACATCATATTAAACGAAAACATGCACATTTGTATATCGATTAGAAAAAAAATATAAGAATGAAGAACAGAGGGCCCGACTCTATATGAGATTCTTTCTTTCTCTCTCTCTCTCTTTCTTACTGCATTAATGAAACACTAACAATGAACAGTAATATTGATCTAAAAATTCAGCACAAAACCACCACCACCACCAAAAAAAAAAAAGAGAAAAAGAAGTGGTTTCTGCCACGTATGACTGGTTAAGAAAACAAAAATAATTTATGTACTGCAACTCACGCGTTGAATTCAAGCGAAATTCATGATAATCATCAAATTGGACAATCGACACAACCGTTTTTACCTTTTCCGTGTCAATGAGTCAAATGTGCACAAAAGTCACACACATAGCTAGAGACATCATTGGACAAAACTGGTTGACAGTACATGGACGTATGGCGAATGACTGATATGTTTGTACTTTAATTTACCGGTATAAGTTTTCTCTCACGCGAATTCGACTATACGTAGTTCACTGTATAATACAGTAGTATAATTTACATGGTTTGATTACCGCACTCTGTCTGCTACATCACATCAAGGAGGTATAAGGCCTGGCTCACCTATAGTACTTATACCATACTTAAACGATCACACAAAACATAATATCGTCTCATAACCATGGGTAGACTTGTTCTATTTAAAACACTGTTACTTATGTCGGCCATATCTGGGGGGGGGAGGAGGGGGAGGGGGTACTTCCAAAATAAAAACTACAGATGATTCAATGGGATATGCAATGAATCAGGTGTATTTTAACGCCGCAGTGCATAAAACATTGTTGACATAATGACACTGACTCACCCCCCCCCCCCTTATGTCTGAAATAGACATTGAAAAAAGAAGAAAAAAACACTGCACCCAAACCGAACAGCTCTACACACTCCACCCTGTACTCCGGCTCTCCGCTGTGATACATGACATACGCGGAACGTAGTGGTCTGTCAAGAGGCGTTCTGATTGATTCATAAAACTCTAGCAACCTAATCAGCCTCTTTTCGATACCTCAATTACTGGTATACCGAGCAGACTATGAATCCGCTCATCTGTATATTCCACGGTCAAGCTCAATGATAGTCACTTCATTCGCTCGATGATGAATTCTTGCAAACCATAGCACGAGATTGACTGGCTTCGGAAGAGGCTTTGCCAGAACTATTCAATAAAAACAATTTGGACGTGAGAAAAACCGGTCTTCAAGACGAGAATAAAGAAGCAGACAGGATTATGTGTGTCTTTGGATCTTGGCAATAGAGTTTCGTTTGGATGCATCTTCAGTTCATTTTTGGTCCAGCCGGAAAGTGTGGTGAATCACAAAAATGTTGTTTTCCAAATCATATTTGTAATCGAAAGAGCCTGAATAAACAAGCTCTTGTAACTCATGGAAGGGTGTGTACATGGATTAAGTGAACAGAAAGTGGAACTATCACCAGTCACCTTCCCAAGCGATTGTTCGTATAATTTCGGGTATCCATACACATCATCAACTCTAACAAACAGGTTTGTTTGGTAGAAGGCAAACGTTTGTTCAGAGCAGAAACTGGCAAATCTGTAAGACGAACAAACAAACAAACAAACAAACAAACAAACAAACAAAAAAACACTCTTTCTAATGGCGCAGTTATTTTTGCTACCAGTATACTTCAAAGGAACTTTGAGATAGAATTCAGAGTTACGATAGTTCTTACTGAAAACACAATATGGAATTTTCTAACACCTCAAGCTTACCACAGGAAATACATTCCAACCTGATAGGAACTCCCCTATATCGATCTCTGATGATTGTTGCTTTCACACCTCTCGCCATCGTAATCGTAATCGGCAACGCTCTAGTCATGCTCGCCATACGGAGGGAACCGATGCTGAGGGAACCAAGCTACCTTCTCTTGGCTTGTCTGGCCCTAGCGGATCTCTTGACGGGTCTGGTTGCCATACCTGTAGAAGTCTTCAAAAGACTTGTTCGAAATCACGCTACTTGCACTGTGGAAACGGAAGTATATTTCACAATTTGGTCCTACATCTTCACATGGGTATCATATTTTGTCATCGTACTAGTGAATGTAGACAAATATGTCGCCATAACTCGACCCCTGCGATACGTCTCCATGGTTACATCCAGACGGGTGGTCATGGTGATTGTTGGGGTGTGGGTGGCTTGTTTGACGAATGGCTTCACGTTTCCTTATTTCGCCGAGGACCAATCCGTAGTTGAGTATTGCGACGCAGAGCCGAACAGGATATCGTCCGGCACAGTTCATGACCTCCTCATCAGTGGTATGATCGTCGTGTTAAGCGTCGTCGTCATTGGTAGCAACCTCCGGATTCTCGCCATCGCCAATTCCCAGGCGCGGCGCATCCAGATGGCGGCTCCTCACCCGCCCATGGGCATCCCTCCTCCGGGACAAAAGCTCAAGCAAGAGGTGAAGGCAATACGCGCTATCCTACTCCTGGTGGTCATCTTCTGCGTCAGCTTATTCCCGACGTGCATTTGGTTCGCTGTCAAATATTTCTTTGATTTAAGTCGTTTTGCTTTTGTACTCACAAATGACATCCGATTTTTCTTCCTTAAAATCAGTTCTGCAGCGAACCCCATCATCTACAGCACTAAAAATCCTTTTTTCAGGAAGGCGTTTAGAAAGATGTTCCCCTCCTTGTTCAAGTGGCTCGATGGCAACAAAACCAACGTCGATCTTGAGGATAATAGTCACAATATAAACTGATTGAGCTTTAGCAAAAATTGTGATGTGTCACAGCCACTAAAGGGGGGGGGGGGGAGACCTCTCGGCCACAAAGGGTTTGAAAACAGAGTTTTTGTTTTTCTTTCGGATATCATCTTCATGAGTGCATCACGTCATATTGCTTGTCTGTTCAGGGGGTCATTTTGCTGCTGTAAATTTGCTTGGTTTGTTTCTCTTTTGATTGACTGATTGTACTTAATTGTGTTTTGTGATCATTTTGATTATCTGTTGAACGTAACATGGCGTTGATATTTCAGCGTTCAACAAATATACATAAAATATATTCACAAACACATTAAACACACTCGAACTAAAAATCCCACCTCATTACTAAATAATAATATTAAGCCCTCGTCACATTAGAGCGGATCGAGCCAACGAATGGCAAACGGATATGAAAATTTGGAGATACGCTCACATGTATTCCGTTGCTCGTCGTTCGTGACCCGTTTGACGTTCGCTGTATCCGCTGTCTGTAGAGATTAGCAGAGATCCACCGGAGCCAAATTTTGATTTTGGACATGCCCAAAATCTGGAGCGGATGACAAACGGAATGAAAATCCGCTTTGTGTTCGTTTAGAATACCATCCGCTGTTCGGCCTCCGTTTCTTATTCGTCCTCCGTTCGTCCAAATTCGCCCAGCAAATCTTGACAGCAACACATGTTAATGAAAAGTAGTACAACCAAAAATAGCAGATATTCATATGTAGCACACATGACATTTCACTGTACGTATTGTGGCTTTAAATGAATAATAGCCGCACATGCAGTGTTTGCCATCGATAACATTATTCTAAACCGCTGCTATAAAAGCCAACCTGTAGTACACATGGGTATCTCAGCATGGAAATTGGGAATTGGGGAAGTTCAGTTCGACTCCCGTTATCATAAGATGATAATATAATTGGTGAATTTAATGCTTAACCGTGGTTAAATGATTTCACCTTGTATGCATTGTATATCGATGTTATTGATAAAACTATCAATTGTATCTCAAAGCTAAATTTTGATAGACTGACGGTAAGCCGGGCCCTAAGACATTGAATCTCCGACGCACATTTTGTGCAATACAACATATTAACACCTATCGACAAGGTTACTGTGATTTTTCCATTGTTATTGGTGCTGGTGAATATTATTTCCTGTATTAATTGATCAGTAGGGCCCACCTTTTCTTTATGATACAGAACGCGAACAAGCATACTGGAAGAGATGAGATGAAGAGGACTGTCGTGAGGAGTCTCTTATTTTGTCTTCAGTAGACATAGGATCTTTGATGATTCGCCCCATCACTCTTCATGGACATACAGAAATCCCAAATAATTATGTATGAGCCAATACCGACACAAAATTTTGATGAATATGCCCAATCGAGCTAAATAACACCATCAAGCTGAAATCATAACACATCACACACCAATGAAAATGCTTAAACAGAAAGAGCACGAGAAGCAGACAAGAACTTGATTGTCCACTCATGAATTTTGTTAGCTTAGCGAATCAAAAGACAGCAAAAAAAAAAAAGATGACTGTCACATAAAAAGAGAAAAAAAATGCGTTCGAGTTTAAGTTCTTCTCAAAAGGGTTTGGTGAAATGTGCGTCAGCCGAGATCCGTCACGTGATTGGCGCAGTATCGCTTTGCATATGTTAGGCATTTGCTGTTCATTCGGATTGTCCAGTCAGCATCCGCTGGATGGCCTATACGCTTTCGCTTTCATTCGTTACTTAACACGATAAGCATATGTTCATCACTCATTAGGCGAACGTTCAAAAACCACATTTTGCTCGAGAATTCGGACTGATTCGAGCGTGTCTGAACTTTGCCAAATTTTGCCCCTAAAATGGTATCAGCTAGGCATTTGCTGATTTTATACGCTATAGTATGACGGGGACTTGGCAGTAAAGCCTAACACAGATAATGATAATAGTCATGATAAAGACAGTGATAGCCTTTTCCACGTTACTACACCTTTCTGTCACTAATACTCAAGATGTCCCTTCTGAAATTTGCTTTCTATTTGATACACAACAGGGGCGGATCCAGGGAGGACCGCAACCGGCGCACGCCCCCTTCTTTTTTTTTTTGTTGAAACAAAAGAAAAAAAAAAGAAAAAAAATGGGGGAGGAGTGCTTGCGCCCCCCTTTAATTTTGTAAACGTGCCCCCTCTTTACGGAATTCCTGGATCCGTCCCTGCACAATAATAATTATAGGTCTACAGCCTTCGTCACTTTACTCATGCATTAACTTAACTGCAGAAAAACAGTCAACGGTAATAAAGAGTATTTTGTATATTACAGTTTGTAAAACCAAAAAAAACATTCAGTTCATTAATATACAAACTGTACGCTTGTTAATGATAAAGTCATAGACCTTACATAGCTATATAGATCATTGCAATCACATTGCATGATAAAGATGAAGAACCATGCATATATCCTACTTCTACACATGTTTATGTTTGTATAATTTCATAAACATACATCAACGGTATACTATGTATAGGTTCGTGTTTGTTTATATCTTATACGCTCGGTCAGAGCAATTAAATGAATACATACTCGAAAATAAGTATAAGAATTAACTTTATATAGCGTCAATATCATGAATGCATATGTATTGTTCAAAACGCATGTCTGACTAAACAGCTTTTATAGTTGTGTTACTGCAGGTATAGCAATCACAATGCATGACGAAGATGAATAACTATGCATAACATTTGCCTTTGTATCATTTCGTAAACATGTTGAATAAACTTGTTCGTTTATCATGATGATATCTTATATGCTCGGTCAAAACAATTAAATGAATGCTGGAATATAAGTATAAGAACAAACTTTACCTATACTGATATACTTAATACACATTGTTAAAAAGGCATGTCTGATTGAACAACTTAGTCGATATTAAAACAATAATGTGTGTGTACATCGAGATGAAAAAAAAAAACATGTGCACTTTGCTTCATAGATGTTTTATTGCAACCGTAAAGATGATAATTTCTTCTTGACAGACAGAAAAATTAATGAAGAAAATAGAGAGAGAGAGAGAGAGAGAGAGAACTTAACGTTACGTGCAGTTTGCCAGACGTGATTTTGCAATTAATTTTGTTTGCCTGCTATCTACCTGCCTGCATAATAATGTCATTGCATTAATTTCTACTTTTAGGGGAAAGGAGAAATCGAAGGACAATATATTACTTCAAATATGGAAAAAGTGAATTACATCAGATTCTCTGACCACAATGGACAGTTGAATTCATACAGCACGAAAAAAAAGGAACTGGAACTGAATGATAACAAAATAAATCATTCTGACACCGTGGCCCCTCGTCTCATGTTTTTATGGCACAGAAAGCATTTACCCAATGCTCTGCTACATTATTTCACTGTAAATTGCAATATTAATTCCTACCCAACCAGAAACGCTGAGAATTTTGACATGCCCAGAGCAAGAACATCATTATTTCAGAAATCTGTGTTTTATCAAGGTCCGCTTATGGAATTTAATACCAGACGATATTTGTAAAGCTACCGGAGGTGAGGGGAATGATCGCCTGCGGCGTCCGTTCGTCGTCTGTCCGTAACGCTACAAAAACTTCAATAGCTCTTTACTCTGGGCTTCAATTGCAATCAAACTTTGAGGGAAGAGGGGTCATACAAAGTTTCACATTATACCATATATGAAGGTCACCTCAAGGTCAAGGCTCACAGGCAGGGGTCAATGAACTTTTAGAGCCCAACGTTACGTTTTTATGACGCGTTTCTATTATGGGTCATAACTTTTGATCCATAAGTCCATTTGTGACCAAACTTGGATGGTAGATGTCCCTTGGGGAGTGGATGGTCACCACAAGGTCAAAGGTCACAGGCAGGGGTCAACGAACTTTAAGAGTCCAATGTTAATTTTTTATGACACGTTTCTTTTTTGCCATACATTTTTACCCTTTTATATCTCTTTTTATCTGTTATCTCCTTTTTTTAATCTGCTATATCCCATTCGCGTATAATTTCTTGTACGCGAATGGGCGAGACGCATTATCGCACTTGCCTTGTTAATGTATTCAAACATAAATTGAAGGAGAATTTTATACAAAATCATCATTCATAACTTCTCAACATGCTTCGCTGGCATTATTTCATCTAATGATTATAATTCACTGTATTTTTGTACTGCCTCTGTGATGTAAATGTGGTGTTCGTGTATCATTGCTGTAGATTTTTTTTTTCGTCCTGTTCTTGGTGATATACATCTGTACATTTGTTCATCTCTTTGTTAAAAAATAAATAGATATGAAAATGATTACCACTAATGCATTTGTTTTTTTTTTTCATTGTTATCATGGGTCGGCCAGATTTTAAGGGAAGTTTTAATTCCTTGTTGGCTGCTTCCCTTCAGCTTATCAGATATTATGTATTCCATATATCCGCCTTTACTCTGTGATTTGTCATGATTGTTTATCATTGTCATTCTTTGATGTTTTTTATGCTGAACAAATAAATTCAATTCAATTCCATATGAATACCTTGTAACCCTATCCAGGGTAATGATATTGGCAGGGCCCTCTGGTAGGATAGTATCAACACTAAAAAATGCTATACAGAATAAAGAAGACCATTGATTACTGTTATCATCGTTATTATTAAAAAAAATATCGTCGTTGTAACAGTACTAATTTAGTAATAATTAGACAAATTTGTATAGCGCAGCTACTATGTAAATATACTCTACTGCGCTGTGATGTAACAGAGCTCCTGACATTGTCACTTATTAGACACACGATTATCACTAATTATTACTAATATTATTGTTGACGTTGATATCAATATCACCATTCATATTGATACTGTTATTGTTGTCATTATCTTTGTTATCATTATTATTACTTCTATCCATTGGAGCCTAACACTTGGATTAATGCATTAAAAAAAAAAATGAAGTCAGAAATTGTAGGGAAAAACCGTAGAAAAATAACCATCAAAAGTGAAGCAAATGATATGACACACGTAGGACCTAGAAGCAATAAATCGCATTCTAATGCCTCGAGGAGTTAACACTGTAGATACGGGTCTTTCATAATTTCGTCTCTCTTCATGCGTGCTCCGTGAGGTAAACATTTCATGAAAACCATAACATGTGGAATTAATACAGGCATGAGCAGGAGAAGAACGAAACTATACTGCAGGCTGTTAATATGCTAACAGCAACAGCTACACGCTCTGCCCTATATTGCTGGAGTGAATTGCTGCTGAATTATAAATCTATAGTTTATAATTGTGGCAAAGACATAAAACATAAACAATCCTTGTTCCCTCCTGTTGATGGAATACCGTGAATCCGAATGTGCAACGCATTAACCGACATTCATTCATGATTCATTCATTCATTTCAACACGGGAAAGTGTCACTTTGCATAAGCTGTTTCCCACGGTTCCGTGCATAGAAATCATAACAATTGAAGATTCAAAAGTACAAACGAAACAAGACAAATAGTAAAGTTAAAAGTAGAAAATATATATACAGCACAACAATGCAATCATAAACACAAAATAATGAAAACAATATGCAAGTATTATAGATTGGGTTGAAAATGAATGTCAAAAAGGAAAACAACGAAGAATAATGTTATAGCGGAACATCATAATTAATACAAATCACGAAACATTCAAGATTCGTTAGCAAGTACCAGCACAAATATTCATCATATCAGCGTATATTCCAGGTAGAGAATAACAATTATTAAGGAGAGTCATGTGATACACAACATGTGATAATTCATTTCATACATGATCACATGCATATACATAATTTTCGTATGCATAGAGTTACATGTATATAATTAAAAACACTTAGATCTAAGATTAATTTTTCGGAAAGTATTATTTATAAGATTAAGATTACACATTAGTTTCAAGTTAATCGGTAACGAATTTCGAACATGGACCCCACGGTAAGAACGGCTTCTCGGCATACACTCCTGCAATTGTTCACACGCATTGCTTGAACCTCTTCTCTGCTGAACGGCTGTTGATATAAGGATTTATTCAAACATGCACAAGTTGATCGTCTTACTAAACAATCAGGCTTGGATTCAGAATTATTGAGAAGCTATACAGACCAACAAAAAGGCTTGCAACGTTTAACGTAGAGCGAGCACGTGCCAATCAAATACCAAATCAATCAAATCAATCAAATCACGCATACCTGGAATCAAATGAGTTGTGCATTGTTGAGACAGGCATGATAATACGCATTTACAATGACCTAAGGTACTTCTTGCTACGGACAGGGGTCAAGAGAAAGTATATGTAGGTGCAAACATTTGTATACAGTGTATTATCTAAATGAAAACCTTTTTTATTATTTCAACACCTTTTGGCATTTTTTCATCACACTCTACAGTGTGAAGTGAAACAGATATAGTAGATTATTTGTTGGAAAATATGCATGATCAGGAATATCTTATAGGGGCAATTTTGCTTGACCTAACGAAAAAAAAAGGCGATCGATGTTATTACTCACAATTGGATACCTAAAGAAATAGAATATTTGGAATTTCAAGTTGTGAGTATGATTGATTTATATATCATTTTTTTTAATGAAAGAATACAGTGTGTGTCTTTCAATCAAATACAGATCACATGTTGTTATGAAATCTGGGGTTTCCCAATGGTCCATTCTGGACCCTCTGATTTCTTGATTGTAGAATAATATTATCTTAAAATTGATAATTTTCAAACGTGATATTTGATTCTCATACGAAAGTGTCGTTACATGCGGATGATACATTAACTGCGAGCGCCTTGAGCAACCATGAGTGGATATATTCCGCGTTAATGTCTAACATTTTTATTATCATATCATTACTACTATTTTTTTTAGAGAAAACTTGAGTGAATGGATAAATAAATCAACCATAGTCAATGGTCGTTGACATATATACTGTAGCCTCAATTATATCTGAAATAGACCTTAACATAAAGTGAAAAATCATGTCTATTTTAGACATAACTGAGTGTGCCGTATATATGCAAACAATGGTTGATAAAAACACAACAACACCCAAACAGAACAGGTCTATCCACATGCTCTGCCTGTGGTTTTTATAATGCTTGACGAGTTCAAGGAAATGAATATTCAGCGTTCTGTCAGGAGGTATTCTGATTGGTTTATTCTATTCGAGCAATCAAATCAACCCCTTTTCGTTACCCTATATGAATGCACTTCAGTGAACAGAGTCCTTTCATTACGTATGCTTCATGGTCTCGCCAGCTCAAGGATTTTAATTTTACTAGCTAGACGATTATTCTTGTCGTAGTGCAACTATGTCATCATGCAAAGACGACTGATCAGTTGGTTTCGCCATGCAGAGGTTTTACCATCAGAGGCTTCGCCAGAATAAATTTCATGGAAACAATCTTGGTGTGAGAGATCAAGTCATTCTTCCAAGCGGCTTTCAAACTACTGGATCACTTTTGTATTATGGCAAGCAATGGCAGCAAACTCTTTTGATCCCGACGTCGCGAACAAACTGATATATTTGCTGTTAAATTGCGAGAATCAATAAGTACGAGAGATTCTTTAATATACGTGGCTTTGGACCTCTGTGATAAGTTTTCGTTTGACTGCCTCTTCCGTTTCTTTTTGCTCTATCAGTGGAGTAAGTGGAATGACTCGCAGATGTATTATTCAGAGGAATCAAATTCGTAATCGGATTAGCCTATTTCAACAATTCTTGTGATTCTTGGATGTCTAGGATCCAACAAGACAACTCTTGAGAGCAAAGATGCTGTTCGCTTTCTTGTATGCCAGATGGTGTACACTGGTAGAAAGTCTTAATGTGCTGCATGAGAACCACGAGGTAGAACTATAGGCCACCTTCACAAACAATAACTGTTCTTATGATGTCGGGTATGATATCTTCGCTGTTAAGTGTTACAAAATAAAAAGATTGGATTAGCTATATCATGAATATGCTAGCAGATGGCAAGAGCAGAAACCGGAAAATCTGATAAGAAAAAAAAAAAAACGACACCAATATTATTGTATGAGGCCTGAACAGCGCGAATATTTTTCCAGTATAGGCCCTACTATGTACGCCTCCTCCAAAGGAACTTGAGGCAGAGTGATAGATAGCAAATAGTCATTGTGTTTACTGGTACCATACAAGACAACACAAAATGGAATTTTCTAACAACTCAAGCTTACCACAGCACATAGATTTCGTCTTTATGGAAACTCCTCTCCATCGGTCTCTAATGATTGTCGCATTCGCACCTCTCGCTATCGTCATCGTTATCGGCAACGCTCTCGTCATGCTCGCTGTACGGAGGGAACCGACGCTGAGGGAACCAAGCCACCTTCTCTTGACTTGTCTGGCCCTAGCGGATCTCTTGACGGGTCTAGTTGCCATACCTGTAGAAGTCTTCAGCAGAATAGTTCGAAGTCACGTTACGTGCACTTTGGGAACTGCAGTATATTTCACAATGTGGTCCCCCATCTTCTCCGGGGTATCTTATGTGGTCATCGTACTGGTGAATGTAGACAGATATGTCGCCATAAGTCGACCCTTGCGATACGTCTCAATGGTTACCTCTAGACGGGTGGTCATGGTGATTGTTGCTGTGTGGGTGGTTAATTTGATGCACGGCTTCATGTTTGCCCTTTGGTTCAGCGGGGACCAATTCGTAATTAAGTATTGCACTCTAGGCACGCTAGAGCCAACAGGAAGAGAGAACATGGAGATCAGGCAGTTACCCCGCAAATTTGTCGTCGTCCTCACCACCATCGGCGCTGTCATTGCCGTGATTAGCCTCGTCGTCATCTGCAGCTGCAACCTCTGCATCCTCACAATCGCCAAAGCCCAGGCGCGGCGAATCCAGATGGCGGCTCGTGACCACCCCATGGGCATCCCTCCTCCGGGACCAAAGCTCAAGAAAGAGGTGAAAGCAATACGCGCCATCCTACTCATTCTTTTCATCTTCTGCATCACCTCATCCCCTTCATGGATTTGGGGCGCAGTCGAATATTTCTTTGACGTGAGTTATCTTGCTTCCTTTCTCGCAAGCAATATCAACTTTTTCCTCCAAAACATCAGTTCAGCAGCGAACCCCTTCATCTACTGCGTTAAAAATCCCTTCTTCCGGAAGGCGTTGAGAAAGATGTTGACCTCCTTGTCCAGGTGGCTCGATGGTAACAAAGTCAACGTCGATCTGGAGCAGAACAGTCAAAATCTACGATAAATGAGCTTGAAAAAAAAAAGTGTAACAGCGCTGTGGGGGGGGGGGGCTTATTGAAGGGAAAAAAAGACATCGAAAACAAAGGGATTCAAATCAAGCAGGGTTGATTAAAGGCCGTGTTACACCTTTTCGAGGAAGCTACGCGGGCTTGTTGAGAGTAGGGATTTTCAAGCACGCAGGAGAATTTTCCACGGGCGGTCAAGAAGGTTTGCAAGTTTCGCATTGTGTCTTACCTGCTAGACGCGTGCTACTTACCTTCTACTTGCGTGTATTCCGTGTGACCTGCGTGAGAGCTTTGAAACCAACCCGTTTTCTGTTACGGGCGACTTACAGGTACTGCGAAGTACCTGCGTTCGAGTAGCCTGCGAGGTGCTGCCGGTAAGGGTGTCCTACTGGTGTTCTGCGTGTACCTCTGCGAGCGAACCCCCACGATTAACTCGGAACAAGTTTGCTCAAGGCCTTTTCATTCCTTATCTGGGGAAGTTTTGTGAATTCACTTGCGGAGAAACAAGTTTGCTACCCGAAGCTCTCCGCAGCTGGTCCGCACCTGACAGTACCTAGCGCGTATCTCGCCCGTAGTTGCCCGGAGGTGCGCACACAAGTCCTATTTACCCGCAGCCAAGTTTTGAGCATGATAAAAACTTTTTCCAGGTGAGTCGCGGGGAATGTCCGCAGAGGTTCAAGCAGAACGCCAGTAGGAGGCCTTTAGCGGCAGCACCTCGCAGGCAACTCCCACGCAGGTACTTCGCAGTCCCCATATTTGGCCAAGATAATGACATTCTGTGGGCCTTTTGCCATTCCTTCAGAGGAATTCCTTCACTGAGTTGTCAGCCCCCGCGCCCCTGGCACGCAGGTCACACAGTATACCCGCGAGTAGAACTTAAGTAGAAAGCGTCCAGCAAGGCAGACGCATGCACCGACTCGCCCAAATCCTTGTCCGACCTCAGAAATTGTCCGGTATGCTGGAAAATCCCCGCACGCAACAAGCCCGCGTATCTTGCCCGGAAAGATGTGACAGGGTTGCGGGTAGAAAGATTTGCGTGCGCCCCTCCGGGCGACTACGGATGAGTTACGTGCTATGCACTGTCATGTGCGGGTCATCTGCGGGGACCTCCGGGTCGTTAAAATTGTTTTTCGCAAGTCGCACGCAAGGCTTGCCCGGAAAGGTGTGACACGGCCTTTAGAAAATTTGTAGGGGCGAATAATAAATGGCGAATTAAAGCGAGTTTCCTGAAAAAGGCACTCGCGATAACTCGCATAAACCTCCTCATGTAACTCGGGATAACTCGCGACAACTCAACATAGATCGGTGTGTGTGGGTATAAATTTGTTTGAAGTCTCATGCACGTCCTTAATTTTTCAACATGTTTAATAAGCTAAAAAAATTACTTACTCCTTGCAGCTCACCACAACTCGTGCTAAACTCGCAGTACAGTCGCATTATACTCGTAACAAGCTGGCGATGGACTCTATAATTTTTTATAGCTCGTATTAACTCGCCACCTGACGTATATCCGAGTGCTATACGAGATTCAAACAGCGGAGTTTCCACTGAATGCTATCGGATCTACTACTGCTTCAACCAATCCTCAGACAGATATTGCAGATTACAAACCGAAATCACGTGATCTCATGCGCGTTTAAAGGGGATGGCTAGTAACTGATCAGTGGGAATGCTGGGGGATTATTGTTCCAATCCTTGTGGGATTCATTTAAGAGTACATTATACATCTATTGCAGGCCCGTAGCCAGGGGGGGTGCGTCGGGTGCGTACGCACCCCCCCCCCCCCCCCCAAATTCTGAAAGGTCCACTTTTTCATAATAACGGTTTTTAGCAATTCTCAAGATAACAATCCAAATAAATATAAAGACACATTATTATGCTACGTAAATGTGGAAGAGTACGTTTAACAATGTTAAAAATAATTGTACGAAACCCTTTTGCTGTATGAACCATCGGATCGTCCCCATGCACACAAACACAAATGTTATGTATCAATTTGTGCGAGCTATTATTATATTGGCACTGCATGCCATGGCCCTTGGCGCGTGTGACCGGTGTTTTTTTTTTTTTTTTTTTTCCACTGGCCGCCCGAGTACGTGCGATTCGTGGATGACATTGAGGTTGACACTTGCATTTTTTCACAGGAACAGAGGTAAGTGGATGAAAATCTAATAGCCTCAAGTTTACGTATAATGTTTTTATTATGATAAAAATTAAAGAAATTTCCTCGAAATTATAACTATAATCGAAAACCTGAGACATTTTATATCTACGTCTCACAAAGATATAGTACATGTATATAAGTACATGTTGGCATGATAATGCCAGGGGATAGATTATTATGTCAACTATTTTCCATTATGAATGCATGCTCCAATCAAATTGTGAAAAGGTGGTCATGAATTAGCATTTCTTACGAACGATCAGGAGAGACAAAATGAGTCGGATTAGATTACAATTCTCACTTACAGCTTTGTAGAAGTCTGAGTCAACAGTATCACACAGTACTTCAAGACGTATTATAGTACAAACGATTTCTTGAGCCTGCACCGTTTCAGGCTCTGTTCTGGATACAGCGGTAGAAACTCATTCTTTTCTTTCTTTTTTATTTTATCATTATTTACTAATCTCTTTTCTAACTTACAGGTAGCGGATTTCTTTGCAGGCCAAATTCGGAAATGTAGTGTTGATTATTACTTATACATTTTCTCATGTTGTGACAGTTCTATTGGTTCTCATTTTAAAGTGAGCCAAAACCTAAAAAAAATTTCACTTATAATTTCCAAAGAGTATTATGCAGGCACGCAAACTCATTTTAGTTGTATTTCATTTAAATGTAATGGGTAAGAGGGTATGAGAGAGAATGGAAAGTGCTGAGCTATGAAGTAAAATGGTAAAGTAAAAAGTTTGTCAGATAGTATTACAAAAGAAACTCATTCTTTTTTGTTTGTTTATTTTATCATTATTTACTTATCTCTCTTCTAACTTAAAGGTAGTGGATCTCTTTGCAGCCAGTGGCGTATCTAGGGGGGGGGGGGGGGGGGGCAAGGGGGGCACGTGCCCCGGGCGCCACTCCTTGGGGGCGCAAAAAATCGAAAAAAAAAAAGAAGAAGAAGAAGAAAAAAAAAACGAAGAAGAAGAAGAATAAAAGAAAAGAAAAAGAAGAAGAAGAAAAAAAAAAACTCGCCCGGAAGGGGGAGGGAGAATGGTAAGGGGGGGGGGGGGGGGCAGAAAACCAAATCAAGCAAGATAAAAACAAAACATGATGATGACGCGGACAAAACGACAATGTTTATTGTGTTCACACAAACATTCTATGTTCTGTGAGCTGAAATACAAAAATTTTCGGCTCGCTCGCTGCGCTCGCTCGCCAAAATTTGTATAAAAAAGAAGGTAAGAACAAAACGTGATGATGACAAAATGGCAGTGTCTATTGTGTTCACACATGTCATTTTATATTTAGCAGGCAAAATGTTTCACGGAGCAGCGGCTGCAGTTTCATTCCTTCTGAAGCGATCGCCCATTGGATCAAAAGAGGGCGTCAACGGTTTCGAACATACGGGGGGGGGGTGCAAAAAAACAATAACAAATCAAACAAGATAAGAACAAAACGTGATGATGACGCGGAAATATACAAATTTCGGCTCACTCGCTCGTACTAATTTAGAGTATTTTTTCAAGTCCTCAGTTTGTTGGTATAAATCGTTATCTATAAGGCCGTCACTATATTTTGATTAGAATTGTAAGATTTAATAAGCAAAAAATGACAAGAGTTTCATGATTTGTAAGCTGAAATACAAAAATTTTCTGCTCGCTCGCTGCGCTCGCTCGCCAAAATTTGTATAAAAAAAGAGAAGAAGATAAGAACAAAACGTGACGATGACGCGGACAAAATGATAATGTCTATTGTGTTCACTCATGTCATTTTATATTTAGCAGGAAAAATGTTACACGGAGCAGCGACTGCAATTTCATTCGTTCTGAAGCGATCGCCGATTGGATCAAAAGAGGACGCCAACGGTTTCGAACATACGGGGAAGGGGGGCGCAAGAAAAAAATCAAAAAAGATAAGAAAAAAACGTAATGATGACGCAGAAATATACAAATTTCGGCTCACTCGCTCATACTAATTTAGAGTATTTTTTCAAGTCCTCAGTTTGTTGGTATAAATCGTTATCTATAAGGTCGTCACTATAATTGTGAGATTTAATAAGCAAAAAATGACAAGAATTCCATGTTTTGTAAGCTGAAATACAAAAATTTTCGGCTCGCTCGCTGCGCTCGCTCGCCAAAATTTATATAAAAAAAAATATAAGAACAATACGTGATGATGACGAGGACATTTACAAATTTCAGCACACTCGCGCGCACTAATTTAGAGTATTTTTTTAAGTCCTCAGTTCTTTTGGTATAAATCGATATCTATAAGGCTGTCACTATATCTTGATTAGAATTGTAAGATATGGTAAGCAAAAAATGACAAAAATTCCATGTTTTGTAAGCTGAAATACAAAAATTTTCGGCTCGCTCGCTGCGCTCGCTCGCCAAAATCTATCAAAATTCATTACATTTAAATCACCCTCAAAAAGATCCCTTTTAAGTGCTTGAAAAAGCATCATGCGGACTTTGTTTAAAGTCCCTACCGGGATGGGGTAGGGGTTGAACACTTTTTTTCAGAAATTAGGGGCGCAATTTTCGTGCTTGCCCCGGGCGCCGTTTTCCCTAGATACGCCACTGTTTGCAGCCCAAATTCGAAAATGCCCAGAGACAGCTAGTAACCAAATAACCTACTATAATTTAATAGATAGGAAATAACCATTCCAGTATGTATCTTAGTGTGCACAGTAAGACAGATCAAATCAAATAGGAAAACATCTGAGCACTAAGCCTGAGGTCTGAATTTGCACTCAACTTCTTCCAATGGCTAACGGATGTTTAATTTTTGAATTTCACTGACCTCCAAATTTCACAAAGAAAACCTTCTTAGCATGATGATTATGGTTAATATGACATTTGACTGATATTGGAGATGTTTGCGAATCGGATCTACGTGATACCTTTAATATTATTAATCTAAAATGATTATTTGAAAGTTCGGAAATGCTGGAAATATCCTACCACAAGGAGGCAAAATATAAATGGTTCACTTTTACAATTCATTTTGTTTTAAAAATTTTCTTATTTATTTTCGTTTTTGACAAACTTGCATACCAGGCTTCAGGCCTGCTAACGCGGGTATACAATAGAAAAAATAAAAGTTAAAACAACACCAGGAAAATCACTATTCTCAATTTTGCGGCGCGCTACGCGCGCAGAGTCTCGAACACAATTAAACTTTGCAACTTCCTGGCAAAATGAGTTTTTACTATTTCCTAGATGAAATACCGTAACGCGATTGCATGCAACAGACAAAAATACAAATTTCCTCGAGACTTTAAAACGTCATTAAAACAGTCAAAATTCACAATTTGCGGCGCGCTTCGCGCGCAAATTCTTATACAACTTTTGTAGTTCGGTCGTCCAAAGAATATATATATATATATATATATATACATATATATAATAGTGTGTGTGTGTGTGTGTGTGTGTGTGTCATCATTGGTATTGGTACCGAAGGTCCGTTTTTTTTAGTGACCGCACCCCCCCTTGAAAAATCCTGGCTACGGGCCTGTATTGTGTGAAAATTATTTGCTTCAGAATGGTCTCATATTCAAGTAATGTGCAGTTAATCGTTAACGATCGCCTCGTCACTGTACAGGCATCCTAACCTGGAAACATTAAAATATCATACTCATCTACCGCGTTCTGACCATTAATACGGGTTCTTCATACAGTGCCATAATAACCCCCTTGTTCATGTTCTGTGATGTGAAAACTCAAGAACATAAATTAAAGAAGAAATAATTTGCACCCGAGAAAAACGAAACTGACCTGCTCTAGACTGATTCTCTGTTGACTGAACAAAACTAGTATGCGCTATGCCTTCATGTACTTAAGTGACTTGCTGTTGAATTATAAATCTATGATCAGTGAGGTACACCAGCTGCTGCCGCTTTTCCGACATCATGGAGTATCTCGCGCGGAATAGCGGGATTTGCACAGTCATGAACCAATTCCGTTGCGGCACGGTTCGGTGCGTCTCTCTACCTCTCTCTCTCTCTCCCTCTCTCTCTCCTGTACAAAGTGACTAGGTTTGTCCCTCCTCTTCGAAACATATCGCTGTAAAATGATCAACCCCCAAAAACAAACAAACAAACAAACAAACAAATCAAAAAAATAAATAAAAACCCATGGTAGACAAATCTAATTATTACATATTATGTGTAAATTATCAATTAATACTTAGGTCCCTACTTAACGTGGGTTGTTTATTTGTTTGTTTTTTGCGATTCTGACCTTGCGCGATTTTGACGGTGAATGAGTAAACACAAGGATTGTTAAAATTAGGCTGTTGCTGGCCTCGTTCCAGGAGCATTAAATTTGCGATCATATATAGATGCCATACACACCCCTCATGCCAGCATACAGTTCAGCTCAGTTCAAGTTTGCGTTTATATTGTGCGTTCCCTCAATATCAACTTAAGAATGAAAATATTGTGCAAATTTGAATTTACATAACTTTCTTTGTTGTCGATCAAATTTAATGATACTTGTTAGATTTTGTCTGTCTGTTGTTACTCTGCTTTTTTTTTTTATTTAAACTTAATCTGGATGTCGAATGCACATCAATAGTTGAAGTATTTGAAGATTTTGATCGCTAAATAAAAAGGTAGTCCATGATCAGATAGAGCAGAATAAAACCTTTCAAGTGATGTCTCACTTCTTACATAACACGGAATGTTTTTAAAGCTGTAATATATTCCATAATTATGTTCCATATTTTCTTATTGATTGATTTATTGCTTGATTTGCTTTTTGGTCAACAATGGAGATTTTAATTCTTCACTGATAAGTGAAAATCAGAAAAGGTTTTTATCAGGTAGATTTAGCGGAGAGAATATTCGCCGTTTACATAATTTGATTTTATACACAGATGTCAAGCAATGTCAAAGTTATTCCACCATTGTTATTGTTGATTGATTTTGAAAAAGCTTTTTTTTTTTTATTTCGTCCCTAGATAATTTGTTGGATAAATATTTTGTATGCCGATGCTTTGTCGTCTGCTCGGATTAATAATGATAATAATGATAATGATAATAATAATGATAATGATAATAATAACAATAAGAATAAGAATGGAAATAAGAATAAGAATAAAAATAAGAATGAGAAAAAGAATATATGAAGAACTTGCTTCCAAAAGGCGCTAAATTCATCATTTTTCATTGGATTTAGCACCTTTTGGCTGCAAGCTCTTGATATATATTAATATATTTATTAACTTGTTTATTTTTATTGACAGATTTTGGACAAAAGTGGTTGCAGGCAAGGCGACCCTCTTTCTCCAATTTCTTTTGGTGTGTGTAGTGAAGTATTACATTCGATGACTTCCGGACCTAATTCATTTGAAGGGATGAAAATAAATGATATGTTTCATAGACTTGTTCGATGTGCAGATAATACAGTGTTGACATTGAATGGTACAGAGAAGGATTTATCCACTGCAATTAATATTGCTGATAGATTTGCAAATATGTCTAATTTAAGAATTCATGAACATGAAACAAAAGTTATAGGAAAGGGAAATGTAAGAAAAGAGAAGATAAATTGCTGCCTAAAAGGAACTCAATCTTCAGTGGGTTTATGAAGGAGGCTTTAAGTATTCAGGTATACATTTTTGTTGTCGTTGATTTAGAGAAAATTTGTCAGTATAATTGATATGAAAAATGGAAGTGATTAGGAAACAATGAGCTCTGGCGTAAACGCTCTTTAACAGTTGTAGTAATAAAGTCATTGTTGTAATATATTTTTTCTTTTAGTATTTGCCAAGTCCTAAAGGTAATTCTTTAATGAGATAAATGATGTTTTGTAGCTTTATATAGACAAGATAACATACACAACGTGCAAATGTCTCCGACATTATGCACAAGGAGTGAAAATTATTAATATTAAGGCACAGGTTACAGGATTAAAGATATGGACTAGATGATTGTTATTTACCAAAGATAAATGGTCAGAAAAAAAAAATTATTAAATATATATTTACCCCAGACCCATCACTTAGCTATAGCCTCAAAAATGATTTCGAATCTGAGCAAGCCTCGTATACCTGTAATCCTTTTTGGAAAGACGTATGTTCACAGCTCATGGTGACTTACTTTCGATTTTATTGTAGTCATTTCCAGTGTCAACCTTTGTGGAAAAATGATTTCATTACTGTAGGGAATGCGTTGGTATTGAAATGAATGTGGTATAAAAAAGGAATTGGTTTTTTAATGCTTTGTTAGATTGAAAGGGAATTGCGTCATTCATTTCTTTGGAGAGGAAATATGATGTTGATGTTATTTTCTTAGATTATTTTGAAACGTGTCAAACGATATAAAAGGCAGGTTGTGATAGAGGTGTTAGTATTAAGATGGACAGGTTTTGTGCTTCGAGGGCGGGCGACAATTTGTGCCGTCAGCCCTCATCACAAATTGTCGCCAGACGACAATTTGTGACGGGGCGACAATTTGTGTCGCAACAACATTTTCTGAACATTTTGTGCGTGTGTGTGTGTGTGATATTACATATATTATGCTATACGTGTCACATCGAATACTGTCATGTTCATAGTGTATGTATATGTACTTTGAATTAAAGGGGAAGGCTAGTAACTGATCAGTGGGAATCAGTGGAAATGCTGGGAGATGATTGTTCCAATCCTTATGGGATTCATTCAAGAGTTCATTGTATATCTATTGTTGTGTGAAAATGATTTGCTTCAGAATGGTCTCATATTCAAGTAATGTGCAGTTTAATGCTTCCAGGTTAGCGTCCCTGGTCAGTGACGGAGCATTAATCTGCACATTACTTGAATATGAGACCGTTCTGAAGCAAATCATTTTCACACAACAATAGATATACAATGAACTCTTGAATGAATCCCACAAGGATTGGAACAATCATCTCCCAGCATTTCCACTGATTCCCACTGATCAGTTACTAGCCTTCCCCTTTAACTATTGTAAGACAGTATGCTACTTTATGCGTCGTGTAATGTTATTTTCTAAATGTATCTATTCTTTTATGTGTGATTTGGAAAAAGGCAGAAATGAAACCAAACCAAAAAAAAAAGAGAGTCTTACATACAAATAATAATGTTGAAGAGGAGAATTGGCGTGATTGAAAGAAAAGAATGTTTGTTTTGTAATGCGTACGTTGAAATTGTTTTGTTGAGTGTCAAAATGTTGATAGATTGTGGTTTGAAGTAACAGAATAAATTAATGTTAATGCTGGGTTACAAATAACATTAACGATGAAATATATTCCCGTGTGTGAGATCGTCACAACTCATGCACGTATAAAAGATCCCACTTCATTCTTTTTGTTTGATTTGTTTGATAGATACTTTATTTTCTGCAAATCAATATACATAAGTTACATAATTATGAACGTGTGGGAAATATACAAAGTAAATTTAAAACAGAGTCGTTTGACTTGCATAAACAACGATATAATAGGAAATAATATGATATAATATACAGTATGCATGTCTATACAGCAGAGATTACAATAACAATGCAGTTAAGAAGCGATTATACAGAGGGCCGCCATTGTAAGCATTGCTTGAATAGATGGCCGGCCCGAGGAAAAGGTAGGGACGTACTAGATCCGTAACAATACAAATTCTGCTGCGAAGACAGCAAGGGAAAATAAATTCCGACGTGTGATGGTGGTCAATATGCGTGCAAGTCCTTGAAAGTGCACAAGGGCAGATAGGCTGGAATTTAGAATAATAGAATTGGTTTGCTGGAAAAGGGAACGATATGCGATGTTGTTGTCGGGAGACCAACATTAGTCATATAAATTATTTGTTTTTAATTCGTATTTGAAGTATACTGTAATCAAATGTGCTTCTTTAAGTTTGCTTTAAATGAAAACAAGGAGGCACACTGTTTCAACTCCTCAGGAAGAGTGTTCCATGTATCCGGACAGTGATGTCTGATCGACTTTTGAGCAAGTAAAAGCTTCGGATTACTTAAATGAAAATCATGGGAACGACGGTTAGGGTATGAGTGAATACGGTCATTGGTTACTAGGCCATTATGAAAAATGATAATAAATTTGGAGTGTGTTTATACATATATATGTTTTTAGGCGATAAAATATGGGATCAGTGTAATCAAGAAATTTAAATGTGAGCATATACGAAGAGCCTTTTTCTGGAGAAGAAAAATTGCGTTCAATTTAGTTTTGCTACAGTTGCCCCATACAATATTGCAGTACATTACATATGGTAGAAAAAAAAGGTGTTACACAACATTATTAAAATTTGATCATTAATTAAGTGTTTTATTCTCCTTAAAACACTAGTTGCTTGAGATGTTGCTGTTGTAATATTCTGTACATGAGTATTTGAAGTTAGTTTGCTATCTAGGGTCACTTCTAGGAACTTGGCTGAATGTTTCTCAGCAATGTTTGTATCATCAATAGAAATACTTTGAGGAAGGGTGGCTTGGGATTGAAGCGTATGAAAGTGAATAAAACATGTCAATATTCATTGAAAATTTATTACTTCTAAACCATTTCGATACATTGCTTAATTCAATATTTAGTGTATCAACCATGCAGTGTTACAACGTCCTTGTGGGAATAAAAAAACGTTGGTATATCGTCTTCCAATAAGATGAAGTTCAAACGAGGAGAGGAATTGATAAATGTTAAATATCAGTAAATGTAAATCAAAAAAGCCGGGGCCCGGGGATAGATCCCTGAGAGACACCACATGCCACGTTAGAATATGATGAGTGACTGGATTTAAATGCAACATATTGTTTTCGATGACTGAGATAACTTCTGAACCACGACAAAGTAATCCCTCTCACGCCATAGTTTTGTAATTTTTCAAGTAAAATGTCATGATCGATAGTGTCAAATGCTTTACTAAGATCCATAAAGACTCTAATTATGTGCTCCTTTTTTCGTAAGCGCATCAATGATATTGTCGACAGATTTGATTATAGCATAATCGGTAGAAAAATCCTTTCCTAAAACCAAACTGATTCGCATCTAATATTTCATTTTCAATCATGAACGAGTAGAGACGCTTGTAAACTACTTTTTCTAGAATTTTCGATATTGCAGGTAACAATGAGATGGGTCTATAATTTTTCACCATTGATGGATCTTCTCTTTTATAGATGGGGATAACTTTGGCGATTTCGAAGGAGTCTGGATACTTACCGTTAAGTGGGGATAGATTGAATATATGGGTGAGAGGGGCTGCTAGGGGGTAAATTATTTTTTTCAACAAATTCACCCTTAAGTTATCAGGCCCACAGGATTTACTACATTTCAGAGATCGAACAGTATCAATAATATCCGATTCATTAATTGGAGTAAAAAACAAAGAATTTTGATTACTTTCAGGTAAGTAATCTTTATGATTTTTGATATCATTTATGGGAATAGATGCTGCTAGAGAAGGCCCAACATTGACAAAGAAATTGTTAAAAATATTTGCAATTTAGTCAGGATTGATAACAACATTATCATTATAAGTAATGCTATCAAGCTATTCCATAGGTTTCTTTTTGACTGTTTCATCATCAGTCCGCCAAAGAGCAATTTTATCGTCCTTCGTAGATTCGAGTTTATTTGAAATATATGATTTACGTGAAACTCGAATCAAGGTAGTTAATTTGTTTCTATATGTTTTATACCTTTTCACGTTTTCAGGAGTAGGTTTTCTCAGAGATATTTCATAAAGACGGTTTCGAGTAGGAATGGAATGTATAAGACCTTGAGTAATCCAGGGTTGCCGAGCTCTTTTATTTCCATTTGTTTTTGGAGTTCATCGCAAAGAGCAGGGTGTGTATTAAACCCGGTGAAGTGGTCAAGCCTCACATCCAAGTGGACCCCATGGAAGACCAGCTTAGCGTAGCTGAATATGGGATATCAATCCATCTTATAGGTGAAATGAACAAACAAACAATATATATATATATATATATATTGGGAGGGAGTGTTTAGCAATTCGGCATTGAATTGTATTATCATGCTTGTGAGATATGACATTGGAACTGGAGTAAAATAAAAAGGAATACTTCCTCGTTTTATTCTACGTAGAGAGCATAAAGGAATATTAGAATATGGAAAATTTTGTTGCGACAAATAATCATAAGCTGCACGTCTTTCAGAAAAATGGTGGCTGTTGAGACATTTGTTCTCTTGGGGAATGTGTGATATGATGGTCTGAGTCACGTTACTTCATTGCCTGTTTTTTAATTGCTTTGTTTGAAATATCATATTTCATTAGACTGATGTTTAAATGAATACATGTTTGATGTGCTCTCAAAAAAAAAAAAAAGTCGAGAGAAAACGTTCACTCCTGAAGGAGTGAATAACAGAAAAGAGTGAATTCAGAGTGAAATTGGAGGGAATTTTGAGTGAAAATGTTCATTTTCACTCGACTTTTTTAAAGAGTAGAATAATGAATATCCCAGTGGGAGAAAAAGATGCAGATGTCCACTTAAAAAAAAAAAAAATGGGGATTCTTGATACTTTGGATATTACAACTATAGATTAAATACATTAAAACACATAGAACAACCACTAAACTGTAGGCTTGCATCAAATAAACAGTTATTATGCTTATACAGTGTTTCATGTTCGTTATTCCGAAGGGTAGAATCCGAACATGAAACAAGGTTCGTGTATTCGAAAATGAAATAAGGTTCTTAATCCTAATTATTCATTATTGTATTGTTTATACGTTTTGCTGTACATTGTGTAAAGGCAATGAAGAAAAAGCATTCTTATATGTTTATGTATGCATACATGTACATGTGTATATGTGCGTGTACAATGATAATACAGAAACCAATGATTCAAATCAAATCATATCCCCAAATGTGTAGAGACGGTGCATACTAAGAACCTTTGAAATTACTAACCTTTATTTCGTTTCTGGATTAACGAACCATCCATATAAGGAACTTATTTTTCACTATTATCGATTAACGGACCTCCGAAATGCCTAACCTTCTTTCATTTCCAGATTAACAAACTTTCGGAATAACGAGCTTCAACCAGAATAATAAATATGAAAATAGTGACAGATTTTCCTTATCAATAACTACAAGTGCACTTTAATGTCACTTTCACTCAAGATGTCATATCTAATAATACATAGATGGTAAGCTTCCTTTTGGAAGCAATATCTTAATGAAAACGAGAAATCAATGGTAAATGAAGAATTGTGAAGTTATTTTTTTAATCATCATTACTCTTGTTTAAAAGGCCTCGAAATGATGATGTATCAGCAAATTTGGTAATCACAATGCATGATGGCTCATGTTCTTTTGTACTTTATATTCTAGGTAATACTTTGATTTCAGCAAATATCGATTATTGCATTAATTATTGTGCGGGATTTTACTTTACTAATAAGAATATTGATCGAATACATAAATTACAGAAACGAGGAGCAAGTATAATAATCAATTCAACTTATGTTTTCCCCAGTTTACCTCTGTTCTTTAGAAATACAGATACATCTGTATTACCTATTCAAGATTTAATTTCATTAAGAGTCAGCAATGTCCATGTACAAACCTGACCGAATAATATTGATATTGATATTTGTTAAATTGAATCTGATGTGCGGAACTAGTAGAAATAATAAGGAAAAACATGAGTGATTACTGTGTTAATGCTGGGTTTAAACTTGAACTTTGTCAAAAATTGTACACTTTATTCTTACCTTCTTCAAACTCTTATGAATTCCAACTTATATTATGAAGACATATTATGTGACCATGCATCATAAAACGAACAAAAAGTCGCATGAACTGATTTTGTGTGAGGATTGAAAATAAAGGTGAAATGGGTCAACCTACCCAATCTTGACTTTTTTATTTTTTTTCTGAAAGAACAAAAAGGAAAATGTGTTTCTTAGCAGTTTATCTGAAATACTTTTTAGAATATTGTGATTGGGTGTGTCTTTAGAGTCCCTTCTGTATTTCTTAAAAACCCTGTACACACTCTTCACTCTAATAACGTTAGAAGGGATGGAGCTACTGCTTTAAAAGTTGGCATTAATCATGGACGGAATGTGTTAATAAAGCACATTTAATTTCAACATAACTCTAATAATCCCTTCATTGTTGTTATTTCAATGGTTTACATCCTGTTTTTTTTTTGTCCCATTCATCACACTGCTAGCACGGCTTGGTAAAGATTAAGCGCTTGAATAGACCCTGTGCTTCAGAGCCTCTTTTCTCAGTTCATGCACACTTTTCCTGAGTGTGTGTTTTCTTTCCTATATTTAGATAGGTTTAATAGGAGAGTTCATTTGATTTGAGTTATACATCATTTTAAAGCTTCAAGTCTTCTCGTTTAGAATCTGCCCTTAACTGAAAATCCATGTTTGGCGACTTTTTGTTGGTTTTGTGATGCAGGGTCACATATTTCCGTATTTCAATCGGGATGATCACCAATTTGTGACCTAGTTCAGTAGCCATGTCACGAAGCATTTGCCCGTATATATAAAAACGTGATACAACAATCTAGTAACTATGGGGATAGGATTAGGCTAAGGTTAGAGTCCAAAGGTATATAGTACCGGCAAGATGCCCGCAGCTTCATTAGATCTTATAATGATATGCTAATTAATCTGTCTCGGCTTAAAAGCGATGTCAAAGTGACGTTCATTTTCTTTGCTTATTTTCGTCAAAAAATTGATGGCTGTAAAACGTATTTCTTTTTTCGGTATCATTATACGAATCTCCGGATTCTCGCCATCGCCAAATCCCAGGCGCGCCGCATTCAGATGGCCGCTCCTCACCCGCCCCCCGCCCATGGACATCCCTCCTCCGGGACCAAAGCTCAAGCAAGAGGTGAAAGTAATTCGCGCTATCCTAATTCTCTTGCGTTAGGTTATTCCCAGACATGATTTTGTAATTCAGTTGTTTCTCAGTGAATAATTTTAACCCATTAATTTCTGCACTGAGGAGAAAGGAGAATTCGAATGACAACATTTATATTTCGAATATGGAAAGAGTGATTTAATCATTACATTCTTTGATTACGATCGACAGTTCAGTTTACGGCAGCACAAAGAAAAGTAACTGGATGTAAATCACCCTAGAATACGGGGGCATCCCACGAGACCGACACCCACGAGTCATACGGTCCACGAGACCGACATCAATAATTGGTCCATGAGTCATACAGCCCACGAGTTATACGGCTCAGGAGTCATACAGCCCATGAGTTCGACACTACGCACAAAAGGCTCATGAGACCGACACTAAGCAAACATAGCCCACAAGACCGACACTAAGCAATAAAGGCTCATGAGACCGACACTAAGCAAAGAAAGCCCACGAGACCGACAGTAGGCAGAAAAGGCCCACGAGACCGACACTAAGCTAAAAAGGCTCATGAGACCGACACTAAGCAAAGAAAGCTCACGAGACCGACAGTAGGCAAAGAAGGCCCACGAGACCGACAGGATAAACAGCGCCATCTACATGTCAATCACCTGTACAGGGCGTTCCATGAACGGAAAAATAAGATACTGGCGGTTGTAATTTGTAAATTTTAATGAACGACATCAAACATGTATTTCTACATACTTCTGGTGGGGGGGGGGGGGGGGCAAGTGTGGGAGCGACATTGTTATCAAGTAGAAAAATAGAATTGTATTCTTCATGCCCCCCCCCCCCCCAAAAAAAAAAAGAAGAATTAGTATTCTTCATCCCCCCCCCCCAAAAAAAAAAGACAAAAAAACCCCCACAAATGAATTAAAAAGAGGGCAAGAACGATGTACGGATTAATTTCAAAGTTTTGATAATGCCATCGTGCTATTTTAATAGGCTTTCCCAGTTTTTAGCTAGAAGATGGACAGGATATAATTTTTACCTCTTCTCTTTCCCTATTCACTAGTTACTTATTCTATTTTAGATTTTCTACCCTCCTGCATGGAGGTTTTGAAGTAAGATCTATTTGTAAATTTCTCTGTAACTGCAATGTAATGCTACTGATTAAAACGTTTTATATCGCAGGGATTCACCTCTATTTGTGGCTTGTGTTATTCTCCTCCAAACAGTACATTTTTCGTGAAATACAATAGCCGTTTTCATGGATGCATCTAATTTTTTCCGAATCCCTTACGCTACCTTAATAGACGATTACGTTATTTTTAATTTTTATTGATACTAAATCAACATCCTCGCAGGTTTATTGTAGAAAGATCTGTTACACACTTTTACTGTACTTTGTTCATTTTGTTTCACAAACACACACCCATGCATACACAATTAAAGATCCTGATCATTTCGGGGGGGGGGGGGGGGGGGCAACTGATGGGTTACACCCTGCCGGAGATGGCAACTCTTCTTTTCCATCTCTCATCTTCCTATGCTAAGTATCAGGACACCCTATACAATTCATTGGTCTATAGGTGGCGCTGTTCATCCTGTCGGTCCAGTGCCGTATATAAAGAGAGTCTGGCCAACTGCTAATTTGGACGCCATGTCGTTACCGCGCGTATTACGCGTTACAGGGTTAGCGTGTACGCTCTGACGTAACAAAATAACCAAGCCAAATAAGGGGTAGTTAACAATGGGCACTGCGTATGAGCGCACTTCAGTAACGACATGGCGCCTGTAGATCACGGGACCAGCTTTTGACCAATCACAGGCTTCAAAACACATAAGCCAAAAACCGAGTTGGCCAGACTCTCTTAATATTCGTTTACCGAAACTTACGTCAAAGGGAAGACACGGCCACACAAGCATTACAATTATAAATTTAATAAAGAAGCCAATGCTCCAATGCCAATGCAAGTCACGGTCAAGAAATTGTTTACATCCAGCGAGTACAACGTGTTAACATAAAATTTGCACAGCACAAGAGTGAAAATGCGCGCACTGCAGTGTAGTAATAAAGCCTGCAGTGCGCGCAAAGATAAGGGCGCGAATCAAATGCATATGAGCGCCCGCTGTGTGGGCGTGTCTTCCCAGACTACAGTTTACCGAAACTTACGTCAAAGGGAAGACACGGCCACACAAGCATTACAATTATAAATTTAATAAAGAAGCCAAATTGATGAGCAGATCACGCCGCCCATGAGAATGTGTAGGCACGCGCTAGTGTACACACCAATCAACGGTACACTTACACAAACACACAGAGTGGAAAGGGGTCCGCAATAGCCATCCCGATGGGCAGCGTGATGAGAATAACATACAGCGAAGAGGATACGAAGTACATACAGCGTCCACAGTACACTGGACTGCGCGTGCGTTAACTGAAGGACGTCACATGCACAATACTGTATAATACATGGTGACAAAATAACTTTCGTTTGCTACCAACATTGGGCTGCGTAAGAGAGTGACATAACCTGCCAGTAGTAATCTTGTAAACAAAATATAGTCTGGGGATTCCCCAAACCTTCATTAACTTTTTGTTATAAAAAAGCCATTATAAAACTATCCAGTTCGCTGCATGAGAGTTCTTGCATCTCTCACAAACCAACTACCAACGAGGCATCAGTTAAGACATCATTATCAACATTATTCTATTTAACAAACAACAAAAAGGCCGTCTTGAAGGTACGCCACAAACACCTTTGCAGGAAAAAGGCCCTCTTTTCCATGAAATTAACTCCTGCTGTATATTGTTTTCCGGTTAAAAACACGCAAAGAACAGTAATCGTCGAACAGAAATCCATGGCTCTCATATCAATGCGAGCTATTCTCCGTGTAGAAACCTAACATACAGTAAATATCCATGTCTATACTGCCCAAATTGTAAAGTGATGTACATACAAAATGCTCCCGTATAAGTGTGTATGCTTATGGAGCCCTACAAAAATTCCTTTCCAAGACATCAGACAGCCTAGTATAAACTGACTCAAATATTCCACATAATGATACCTCTGAAAACAGGTAAAAAATTTCATAACTGCATATATACATTACATGTGCATATAAAACAGAATGAACAATTCTTATGATTGTGACATGCATAAAAAAACAAGAACATGTGAAAAAAGGAAAACCTGTACGATTCTACAGGCAGGAAATCAGCATGAAATTGTCAATATCAGTCAATCTGGCAGTTCAGTTAAACTTTAATCATGCATGTTCATAGTCTGAGTTTGTAAACTAACTGACAAGGTTGTAACAAACCGCCATGCCCGCACTGCCGCAGATATAGTCAGGTGAGCTGAAATTCAGGCAACTCACTCAGAAAGGAGTTTAGTGGTATAAGACTCGGGCATTTTATTCTGCACATAATGATAATAAAACACTTCCTGTGTCTTCCATCTTCCCAATCGTCGTACCTTGTCGGGTTGAGCGCCAACCGTTTCGACCGCCGCGGTGGCTCCCGTCGGGCGGAATGACTTCGCTGAGAAACCTTTGTCTTTCAAACCAGCGTAACTGATTCCTTCCTCGAGAACTTTCGCGATAGAAGATGCCTCAAGATGTCTGTATGGGGGGCGAAGCGTGATAAAAACGGGTGATCCAGGGATAGCGTCGCGAACCGCGTCCGTGCGTGCAATGTACTGGCTAAGTGCTTGCACCGGGTCCAGTAACGGATCGTTATGCTTCGGCAAATGGCACTCGAAACCCGTGCGCTGCAAATCATTTTTTGTGGCAAACAGTGTCATAACGGCCGATCCATCATCCATGAACTTGACATGTTTGGTGCTAAAAACGACCGTAGCCCGCCTGGAATGGGCAGAGTCGTCGGCCGTGAATAGCGTGGCACGGGGGGCGATATCAGAAGGTCGCAGCATCAGGCAAATTGACAACAGAACAATCGTTTTCAGACGAAGATGCTTTATGTCCAGCATTCCATTCATTTTCCAAGACCGGAACAAACGTGTGAAAGCGTCCACTGGCATGATAGGCGTGTGAGCGAGGGGTTCACGCGTACCCGACTTGATGAGTGACGTCACCAATAGCGTAATGGAAGAGCACTTGGTAAGATCCGGGTAGTTCAAGCTAACATACAGGTGGGATACCGCAGCTTGAGCGTTGCGAAGGACTGAGCGGGGTTTTTCCGAAGAGTCACTCAGCGTACATAAAAAATCAGCGAGCGATCCAGATGAGTCAGGCGGGAAGGCTAAACCGCGGACCTGGCAAAACTCGTTAAGTTTACCGATGACAGAATTATATGTTTGTAGAGTAGATTTTGCCCACGCGCATGTAATCTGGTACGTGTCGTGCGCGAGTGGACCACCCCTCTGCCTCTAATCGACGCGTCCATGAACTCTCCAGGCGTATATCCTCCAATAGCGATTTCGAAGAGGCTCTGGTAACGCCCCTCTCCGTTGAAATAGGCGTGGCTTCGATGGCAGCGGAATTGGCGCGCAAATGGAGAGATGTCTCAGGCGCGCGACGAAGTGCTGGGCCCGCCAAAGTGGGGCGATGATCGATGGTGGCGACCGCGTTTTGTTGACAAATTATGTCCAGCACACGTGGCAGGAGGCAGAATGGCGCGTTCACAAAATTGTTGTGGCTGGCCCAATTGTCCTGCGCTAGAGCATCGATTCCAGCTGTATACGGGTCTGCGAACCGACTGTTGTAAACAGGCAACTGATGGTTTAAGTAGCTGGCAAACCGGTCTATTGTGTGCGGTCCCCACACGCTGTCGAGATAAGAAAACACTCCGGGATGTAGTTTCCAATCGAATTTGTCCGGTTGCCGCGACAGATAATCTGCTAGGGAATTGTCCTTGCCGGTAATATGATTGCAACTTATGTATATCCCATTGTTCGTCGCGACTGTCCAAACAGCTCGGGCGATGTTCGTGAGGGGGGCACTGGGCCCTCCCATATGTTGGACATAGGCCAGTGCTGTTATATTGTCCGACAAGATTTGAACGTGCTTGCCCCTGATGTCTGGGAGAAACGATTTCAGGGCTAACAGTATAGCGAGAAGTTCTCGATAGTTTGAAGACTGTCGCAATGTGCGTATGTCCCAGTCTCCCCCTGCGTGGCGGTCCCCCAGTACCGCTCCCCACGCAAGATGCGAAGCGTCCGTCACAATTTGCGCGGAAATGGGGCGTTTGCATACCGACTTCCCATTCCAACTTGAAATTGCTGATATCCACCACAACAAATCCTCCTTCGCATGGTCGTCAAGAACCAAATTAGACGACCACGACTGTTTAATTGCTAATAAGCGATAAACTCCTCTGAGCAGCAACTTCGCGGGCTCAACACACCATGCAACTGAAATACACTGACCCGCCAACCTAGCGAGATTGCGAGCCGAAATGTCGGGGGACCTCAACGCCCTACGAATGTCCTTGCGAATTTTCACAATTCGTTGTTTTTGTGCGCAAATAAAAGGCAGTCCGCTTTCATTGTCTAGTTGAATCGTATAGCCAATATAATCCAACTTGGTTGTAGGATTCAAATGCGACTTGTCACGATTGATGAAAAAACCAAGGTCCTCTAGCGTATGTAACAACAGGTCCGTATGATCCGTTATACATTCCTTGGGGGCAGCTAAACAAAAGTCATCTACATACACGCTCAGACGGATTCCCAAATCGCGTAAATAAGCTATCACAGGTCTCAGTATTTTACTGAAGTAGTAAGGCGACACGCACAAACCAAAAGGAGTAACATTGAAACTGTAGTAAACGCCTCTCCATTCAAAGGACAAATATTGGCGGTCCTCCACATGCACAGGGATATGATAAAAACCGTTCTTTATATCTACAGATATCAAACAATCGTCATTCCGAACATAATCCGCGACAACACGAATATCGTCATTCTTAAAGCGCGGACTATGCACATTCCATTCAAATGCCGTAAGTTCAAAATTAAGCGAAATTTTCCTCCCTTTTTCGTTACACAATGTAGAGGGGAAATGTAACTGGGTACTGTTTGATATTTGTGAATAGCGTTGCAATCCAAAAGTTGTTCAATCTCTAAATCAATAAAGTCTTCTTCAGTTTTAGTGAAAACACGATTACGTAAGCAAAATGATTCGGGTCGCTTTGAAAAGGGAATCCGTACTCCTTGTTCAATCCAATTCAAGACCGCGAAAGGGGATCCCAATTGTCGTCCACTCACCAGCAAAATTGCGAATGGATCCAGCCTGGGGGTAACCGAAAGGCATGTCCGTTATTCATCGCCGGTCCCACGATCACCATCCCGACGTTGGCTAGGGAAAGGCTGCCGCTGCGTGAATCGGTTGAAGTAGTCCGAGCCACCCCGTTGCTGGTATTGATAGCTATAAGATAACGGCCTCTGCCCCTTCCCCGGAAGGGACGGGTGAAATTCTGTGGAGCTCCGCGTGATGTAGGTTGGGCACGGTGAGCGGCGGCCGCCAACCCCGCCGCCTTGTGGAGATTGTCGATGGCCTCACTCGACAATCCTGACGATTGCCGTTGAAGTTGACGGAACAGTCTAGATGTAGTTTGGTCGAAAGTACCTTGAACGACAAAATTCGAGTACTGCTCCTGCAAGTACCGAAGGTGAGACAGGGAAACAGTAAACAGTTCGTCCAAAGCCTCTGAGTCTGACTAATTTCTGGCGTTTTGATCCAGGTCTACTTGTGACAAGATCTTAAAAACAGTTTCAAGATATCTCGCCGATTTAGTAATAATGTTAAATTCTCCCTGGTCCTGGCGCCTTATGCCTGTGCGGCTTTCATTTAACCGTAGATCAGAAGGGAGTTTGACGGCTTGATAGGCATCCCGAATTGCGGCGAATTCCGCTTGCAAATCCTGCTTCCCAGATTTAACACCTTTATGGGCGCAGTAGCTTGTCGACGGCCCGGCGGTCAAGGCCCCATTATCTTGGGACTGAGAGCCAGGTGGGAATGCTTGATCCTGAGTGGCCTCGTCTGGCGAAGTAACTATTGCCTCATCGGGCTCCTGTTGGGAGGGCTGCGAAGAAAGACGTGTAGAGGAGAGTTTCTCTACCATAAGGCTCAAGCTATCAAGCTTTTCCTCCAACTTGCTAATTTTCTCCTCCATAACGTAAGACGGATGTCTTGTCCGTGACCTTGCACAGCACAAGAGTGAAAATGCGCGCACTGCAGTGTAGTAATAAAGCCTGCAGTGCGCGCAAAGATAAGGGCGCGAATCAAATGCATATGAGCGCCCGCTGTGTGGGCGTGTCTTCCCAGACTACAGGCACTGTGTCGGTCTCGTGGGCCTTCTTTGCTTAGTGTCGGTCTCGTGAGCCTTTTGTGCGTAGTGTCGGTCTCGTGAGCCGTATAACTCCTGGGCCCCGTTGCAAGAAAGTTGCAATCAATTGCAAATAATTGCTCATTTTGAAACAACCATTCTGATTGGCTCAGGGTCTGCCCTATTTAGAAGACATGCATGCAACAATGATTTTGATTGGCCAGTGACAATCAGTTGCAAGTTGCGTTTAAACGCAAAGTTTCTAGCAACAGGGCCCTGGGCTTATTTTACTTGATGTCGAACTCGTGGGCTTTATTCACTCAGTGTCGAACTCGTGGGCTGTATAACTGGTGGGCTGTATGACTTGTGAGCTGTATGACTTGTGGGCTGTATGACTTGTGAGCTGTATAACTTGTTGGCTGTATGACTCGTGGGTGTCGGTCTCGTGACGTGCACCCTAAACACACCCTGGCCCTCTCGTCTGAATAATAATAACAGTAATGGTAATAATTACAGGACCATCTGAACAGTGTCAGCGCTGAAAAAGCTATGGAATGAATTACAAATATTATCGTTATATTAGTGCTGTTATTAGTATTCTTAGTACTATTACTATAATAATTATCATTATTGTATTCATTGATACATTATCCTTGAAGCATAACACGAAGACAATGCACCACATATGGAGACAAAAACAAAATGAAGTCAGATATACAATCGTATAATTATATAGGAAAAAATGTATGTATTATAGAGAAATGAATTAAAAGTGAAGTAGGGAATGCTTTGCTTATGTAGGATCTAGCATATAATGTCTTGAGTTAAGGCTATATGTACGGTTCTTCATAATGTTGTCCATGTTCATGCACCGTGATGCACAAGTTTAATGAAATTGCTTGCACATACAGGAGAAGAACGAACCCATCAGACCGATTCTCTGCTGACAGTAAACAGCTACGCTCTGCCTTCATCTGCTAAAGTGAATTGCTGCTGAATTATAAATCAGGGCCGACGGAGCGTTTTCAAGGAAAAAAAGAGGGCCTTCAGGGCAACTGGGTTACTGCAAGCAATAAAAAAAATTGAACAAAGGTCTTCAGCGCAAAAACATAACTTCACCGCGCTTACACTTCATGGTCTCTACTCAGTGTCTATTTCTTTCTAGTACCACTTACGCACTTCCGGGGTGATAAAAAAAGTGTGAGGAGGGAGGGAGGGGGACCCAAAGTGGTGACACCTTATGTATTCCTTTGATTTTCGGAAAGAAAGCGGGGAAGGGGGACGCCCCCCCCCCCCCTCCAGTTCCGCCGGCCATGTAAATATTATGTGACCCTCTATAACAAAAAGATACAAAGTCGGGGAGGACAATTTTCTTAAAATGACATGACATTATTCCCTTAGTCTTCCACTTTAATTTCATATATAACACGACTCATAAAAGTATTTGGTTGCGGAGATATCGGTGATCTCATTAGCGCATGTCGAGTGGCATAGCAAATTAGCATTTCGGGAAAACCGCCTTCACAGCTTTCCTTCAGATACCATCATGATCAAGGGGTGGCAAGACAGTTTCTACCTCTGGCAATAGAAAGTCTGCTCCTATGGCAACCTCCGCAATTTTCATTCAAGCTTAGCACCAGCTGCGGTCTACGCACGACCAATCAGTAACCAGGAAGCCACGCACTGACCAACAAGATCACTCCCTCGTTGCTAGGAGCAGAGTCTAGCTGCGGTGCTAAATCCAAATATTCGAACACATACATTATCTGTGCATTCATTCATTTCATTTTATTTCATTTCCGGCCAAAGTATGCCATATTGCATATAAACAAAGTAAAGTACAATGTAACTTTCGCATATCCAAATGAGATTTAAATGCACGTCATTTGTTTACAATGAAACAATAAACATACTTTAGATGAAGAAATACATGGACAAAAATAATGTGACTGAATCACAACAAAAAAAAAAAGTCGGAAATGGAGGAGACTGCTATAAAAAGCCAAGCTTGTAGAATGCATTCCCCTCGTGAGTAATAAAAAAGTGTCGTATTAATGAAACGAGATAATTAGACACATTCCTCGGGAAGCAGAACATAAAAAACAAGTACGCACACAAACGAACACACAGACAGGAACAAAGCACCTCTCTTACACACGCGTGGAAAGAATGAACAGGAGGTCAAAGGTCAGAAAAGGGACAGGAAGAGGACAGAGGAAGGAGCAAAGGAGGAAGAGTTCAGGGGTCGATGCCAAGACACATGAAACTTTGGTCTTACCGAGAAGTGGACTATATATGAATAATGTATTATAACGGTTATGAAATAACAAAGTTAAAGACATTAGCAGCAAAGAAATCAATTAGCAGCGTTCAAAAATGCAAATCCCCAGTGATATAAGAAGTAATAAGTTTTCTTTAATTTCAGAGTAAAAGTGTTGAAACGTCAAGATTCTTTTATGCTGCTGTCAATGGAATTCCAGAATTTACGTCCAGCGAAAGAGAATATAGTTTTCAAAAATCGTCCTTAACAGCGGTAAATTAAATTCATTGGTTTGTCTAGTGGGCTATGAATGTAAAGATCTTTTTTGAATAAACATGGACTGAAACACAAAAGGAAGGAAAGAATACAAATCCTTGATTTTTGAAATATTATTTTGATCAAAAAAGTCATTAGTATGACATCTGCACGATTCTTTACAAATAATACGAAGAGGGTTTTTTTTTTCTGCAATAATAATATTCTTCAAATTTATGAAGTTCTTCCGTCGAGATGTTTTCATTGCAACTGATTGACAAATTGCCCTACATCGACGTAAATAAGCACTGAATTGATCGCTGTAGGGCAATTTGTCAATCAGTTGCAATGAAAACATCTCGACGGAAGAACTTCATAAATTTGAATAACAAAGCAGTACCCGCTGCATGCTATAAGGATTAGAACCAACACTTGCTGTCGGGCGAAAGCTCGGTGGTCTAGTGGAGATGACGCCTGTCCGGTTATCAGGAGGTCGTGGGTTCGAATCCTGCTCGAGTATGTACGCCCATGATTTTTTATCATGGCTACTACTAAAACACTGATCAATTCAGTGCTTATTTACGTCGATGTAGGGCAATTTGTCAATCAGTTGCAATAATATTCTTTCTATAGATACGAGGAATAGGACCCTAAGTGTTACTCTAGGCGAGAATGCCATTACTCAGATATGGTAAAATTAGAAATGAATATAACACTAATAAAACATTTTTGGGAAAATAAGATTAAACTTTATTGATAATGCTGATATTTCTAGACATTGTACGGCAAAAAGAAAAATGAATCGATATGCGAATCCTCGGTGAGCTTATTATCAAAATCAAACCTGAAAATCTAATTGAGGACACTTCTACGGCTATATTATCCAAGAAAATGTTCTGAGGTAATTTTTCCAAAGAATTACTGAAAGGCATACATTTGGGGTTTTTTATATTAATTGACAAAATGCATCATTAGTGCTGGTCCTTGGTTGTTATTAATACACCCCATGATTCTGTGCTTGGAACATTAATTTGATGACACTCTGTTTAAGAAGAAAAAAAATATCAATCAAATTACGATGGTCAGTGTTCCAGGTAATCTGGTTTTAGACCATTTCATTCCACATCAACTGCTCTGGCAAAACTTGTGAACCAGTGGTCTTTGAATATAAGTAATAATCACATTTCTGGAGTTGCCTTCATAGATCTTCGGAAGGCATTTGACACTGTAGATCTTGACCTACTTTTGCATAAATTAAAGTGTATAGGATGTAGCAAGACGACTGTAGATTGGTTCAAATCCTATTTAAGTGACAGACAGCAAGTGACGCAATTCAAAGGAGCCAAGTCCCACCCTTCAACTATCAAATTAGGCGTACCTCAAGGGTTAGTTCTTGGTTCCCTTTTATTTTCAATTTATGTCAACAGTCTACCCGAGTGTACTTCAGAAGGTGTTATAGATATGTACGCTGACGATACGACCCTCACTGTCAGTGCTAATGATGTTAATAATGACGGGGTACCGTTGTAAAACAGCAAACTTAATATTGTGCCTGCCCTCTGACGCAGCTGTATGTATAGGCCTACTGACAAATTGTGTTTTTATGAACATTAACTGCGAGCGCCTTGAGCACCCATAAGTGGATGGGTACCGCGTTAATGTCTCTATTATGATTACTATCAATGATATGATAATAATAATGATTATTATTAATTTCATTAGTGGTATTATCATTATCATTATCAACTACTACCGGTATTCTTGAAGAAAAACATGAGCAAATGAATCAAGGTAATCAATCAACCATTGTTGGCATGTATAGGACCCTACTGGAGCCGCAATTTTGTCTGAAATGTACATTAAAGTAAAATAAGCAAATCACATTGTCTATTTCAGACAAGGCTGAGGGTGCAGGTTACATAATAGTCCAACAATGGTTGATGGAAAAAAAAAATCACCCAAGCCGAACATGTCTATTTACATGCTCTGCGTTGTGGTTTTTATAATGCGGGACGAGTTCAAGGAAATGAATATTTAGCATTTTGCCAGGAGGTATTCTGATTGGTTTATTCAATTCGAGCAATCTAATCAACCCCTTTTCATTACCCTATGGAATGCTCTTCAGTGACAAAAGTCCCTTCGTGTCGGAGTGCAACAATGTCACCATGCCATGACTACTGATCAGTTGGTTTCGCCATGCAAAGGCTCTACCATCAGAGGCTTCGCCAGAATAAATTTCACCGAAACAATTTGG
This sequence comes from Diadema setosum, assembly GCA_033980235.1. Lineage (NCBI taxonomy): Eukaryota > Metazoa > Echinodermata > Echinoidea > Diadematoida > Diadematidae > Diadema > Diadema setosum. The sequence goes on along the minus strand of CM067070.1, from coordinate 4,936,291 downwards.
GTGTGAGAGATCGAGTCATTCCTCCAAACGGCTTTGAAACTTCCGGATCACTTTTATATTACGGCAAGCAATGTCTGCACACTCTTTTGACCCCGACGGCGCGAACAATCTGATATATTTACAGTTTTATGCGAGAATCAATAAGTACGAGGGATTCTTTAATATACGTGGCTTTGGACCTATATGATAAACTTTCGTTTGACTGCATCTTAAGCTTGTTTTTGGTCTATCATTGGGGTAAGTGGTGTGACTCGCCAATGTTTTATTCAGAGGAATCATATTCGTAATCGGATGAGCCTATATCAACAATCTTGTGACTCTTGGATGTCCAGGATCTCTAAGAGGACAGCTCTTGAGAGCAAAGTATGTTGTTCGCTTTCTTGTTTGTCAGATGGTGTACACTGGTAGAAAGTCATAATGTGCTGCGTGAGAACCAACAGGCAGACTGTTAGACCACCTTCACAAACAATTGTTCTTATGATGTCGGATATGACATATCTTAAATATTATCTGTTACAACGTGAAAAAAAAAATTTGGATGGGCAATATGCAAGCGGATGGTGAGAGCAGATGTGAAAATTTCAAAAGAAAAAAAAAACAAATTGCACGAGGATATTTTCCAGTATATAGGCCCTATAGGCCTCCTCCAAAGGAACTTTGAGGCAGAGTGATACATAGCAAAATAGTCATTGTGTTTACTGGTACTATTCAAGACAACAATGGAATTTTCTAACAACTCAAGCTCACCACAGGACACAGATTTCGTCTTTATGGAATCTCATCTCCATCAGTCTCTGATAATTGTCGCTTTCACACCTCTCGCCATTGTCATCGTAATCGGCAACGCTCTAGTCATGCTCGCCATACGGAGGGAACCGACGCTGGGGGAACCAAGCTACCTTCTCTTGGCTTGTCTGGCCCTAGCGGATCTCTTGGCGGGTCTAGTTGCCATACCTGTAGAAGTCTTCAGCAGAATTGTTCGAAGTCACGCTACGTGCACTTTGGCACCGTCAGTGTATTTCTCAGTCTGGGCCTTTGTCTTCACTTCCGTGTCTTCTGTGATCATCGTACTGGTGAATGCAGACAGGTATGTCGCAATAACTCGACCCTTGCGGTACGTCTCAATGGTTACCTCCAGACGAGTGGTCATTGTGATTGTTGGGGTGTGGGTGGTTTGTTTGACATATGGTTTCATGTTTGCTCATGGCTCTAGCGATGACCAATCTGTGATTGAGTATTGTACTGCAGAGCCAAATAGAAGCTGGTCCAGCAAATATCACCACGTCGTCACCAGCGCTTTCATCGTCGTGTTCAGCATCGTCGTCATCGGCAGCAACCTACGGATTCTTGCCATCGCCAAATCCCAGGCACGGCGCATCAAGATGGCAGCTCCTCACCCGCCCATGCTCATCCCTCCTCCGGGACCAAAGCTCAAGCAAGAGGTGAAAGCAATACGCGCCATCCTGCTATTGGTAGTCATCTTTTGCATCAGTTTATTCCCGACATGTGTTTGGTTTACCTTCAGATATTTCGTTGGCGTAAGTAATCTTGCTTACGTCCTCGCAAGCGACGTGAGCTTTTTCTTCCTGAACATCAGTTCAGCAGCGAACCCCTTCATCTACAGCACTAAAAACCCCTTCTTCCGGAAGGCGTTTAGGAAGATGGTCTCCTCCTTGTTCAGGTGGCTCGATGGTAACAAAGTCAATGTCGATCTGGAGCAGAATAATCACAATCTACATTGACTGAGCTTGAAGAAAATTTGATGTGTAACAGAGCCATAGAGGGACGGTTGTTGGAGAAAGTTTTTCTTAGAAGACCGCTGGGCAAAATTCCTGCAATGGGTGAGATTCAAGTTACGCTTTTTCTCCCAAGTTTATCTTCATCTTCATGAGTCTATCACGAAATTGTGATTTTCGGTTAATTCATTGGATTATATTGTTTATATACATTTATATACTTATACAAATTATATATATGTTATGTATGCATAAACATAATTGCTTCGTCTGTTTCTCTTCTTACACAAAAATAATGTCTCATTGATTGACTGATTGATTGACTGCTTTCTTTGATTGTCCACCATACCATTGGATTTTTATTTCGTTAAATGTTGAATTAAATGTCTGCAATGAGATATCAAAATAAAAAAAAAAGGATTATAGAAAGAGATGCAAAAACTGGAACTGAAACTGCCTCATTACCGAGTAACAAGCAGGCCTATACAGATAATCATAATAATCGTGATAAAATAATTACATCGAGTGTAATTCCTAGAATACTGATAGAGTTCTCTTATCAATAAGATAAACATGTCCGTTCTCCGTATAATTCCACGCCTATAAATTCGGGAACCTACAGTTTTTACAAGCATCATTGCTTTTATGTAGGCCCCATCATATTTCTGACATTTATTTGTGATATCCTCAGATGAAAATGACCATTTATATTTGTGTGTAATGTTTGTTTGTCTTTTTTTTTTCTTCAAACATAAGATATGGTTGCATATGTTTTGTACTTTTGTTTTATTGTCAATCATTTTGTAATCCCATCACTGAGAAATGGAAATATGAAATAAACTTGAAACTTGGATAAGTACATTTGCTTTTTTTTTTTACTCAAAATATAATTTCTCATATTTGTTTTCCATTATTGATGTACAAAATTATTCCGATGTTCTTATATAATATAGGGCTATAACGTATGATTTAATAGTACAGTTAGAAAGATAGATGACAAATTTCTTTGGAAAAAGATCATCTCTTTTACCAAAGGCATTGTTTTGTAAAATTATTATTTTCTGCTTAATTTAGATCACTGGAACTTTGACAATGGCAATGCATTCCAAAGATGAATAATCATACAGATTATATCCTACTCCTTATAGTTACTTATACTTGTGCTTGTGTCATTCCGTGACATCTAATCGGTATATGTGGTAGGCTCCTGTTCGTTTGTAAGATATTTTATATCTATCTATGATTAAAATAGATAATGCAAAATGAGTGTTAGAACAAACTTACTGACTACACGTGTAAAACTAGTTTTGATGTGCTGAATTACATCACTTGGTTCGAAACGCGTGTCTAACCTAAATATTAGTTAATGATGTGATAACAATTTACACAATATTGGTTTGGTACATTGAGATTAAAGAATATATTTTCTTTGACAAATAAGTCTAAGGCAGTATACTTGAAACGCTATAATTTTGCTTTAATGACAAATGTGTGTGTGTGTGTGTGTGTGTATGTGACAGAGAGAGAGAGGGAGAGAGAGAGACAGAACCTAAACTTTGCGTTCAATTTGCAAAAAAAAAAAAACAAACGTACAACTGTATTATTTTATGTACAAGTGCATCACTTTGTTTGTCTTCTAACTCACCGCGTTAGGTTCTATCCAACTAAGGGAATGGAATGGAATGGTTGAAATATCGAATATGGAAAAAGTGGATAAAATTGTTAGAGTTTCTGATCAAGATCGACGGTTGAATCAAAAGCATGAAGAAAAGTAACTCGAAATGAATGCAATACATTATTTTGTAAACATAGTTATACGTGTTTTAAGTTTCATGAAATCCTTAAGAAGTCAGAAAGTGAAGGGTGAAATGTAGAAAATTAATTAAAAGTGAAATAAATGACATTAATTGTATACCTAAGAAAAGCAATAAACCAAATATCAGATTCTACTGCCTCGAGTTATAGATGACTATGAATACGGGCTATTCACATACAATTTCGTCCCTCTTTGTGTTTCGCGATGTGAAAATCATAGAAATTCGTAACATATGGCAGACTTGAATTGCCTATACCAAAAAAAAAAATATGAAAGAATTTAATTCACACAGGAGAAGAACATGAAAGCTTCATTCTCTGCTGACCGCAAACGCTAGCTACACGTTCTGCGTTCATCTAAATGTGAATTGCTGTTAAAATATGCATTTCCAATTTACATCTTACTATGGTATAAAAAAAACAATAATCCGTGTTCCTTCCTGTTTATGGCATATCTGGAATCCGACGGTGCAATGCAGACACTGGCATCGCCATTTAGTGTTTGATAAAACAAATAAGTCATCCATGGTTGAGGTAGTTGGAGAATATCTTTATTTAAGGATAAAATAGATGAAGAGTTTGTTTGCAAAAACCGATAAGTCCATTTTTGAAGATTTTGAAGTACGGTCTCTGTCATAAAGTACAAAATAATACCTTTTAAATGATACATTGGTCACTACATATAAAGGTATATTTTTGAAGTTATGGTCAAAAGAAGCAAAAATTTTCTTATTATTCTCTTTATTTTTCTTGACCTTTAATCGCAAATATCTCCATTTGACAAATATGGACTTATCGGTTTTTGCAAACAAACTCTTCAGATATTTCGTTGATGGGGGCATGTTTTTCACATTGCGATAAGGCTGATGAATATCATTTTGTAATGGCTATCCTCTGAGTAACGTTGTGTATCCTATCCATAAATTGCATTTCATTATAACCTAGTTTTTCACGGTCAGTTTCATAATGGCCTACTTTTCTCATTCGAATTCGTGAATAGTCATTCAAATTCAGACAGCTCATGCACCAAACAATATTCGGCATTAAAATTCAGTATCCGGTGGATTCATTCGATTAATAGGACATCTCTTCTCTTCCTTCCGTCCAATCAAATTCACACACGTCATACCGAGTTGAGATCAGCGAGTCCACTCCACACATTAGTATATTGCAAACGCCGAATATTTTCGCGAGGATTTTATTTTTGCGAATTTCGCGAGTCAGGTGCTATTCGCGAAATTAAAGATATGCGAAAATAATGACTCTGAACCCGGTTTGAATGTTACGCACACATACATTTCTCCGTTTAGTACACCACAGTAAGATCGCAAATTAAACCACTCGCGAAATTTTCGGTATGTCGCGATTCGCGAAAATTTAGATCCGGTCAATATAATTATGACGTAGGCCCACTTCTAGTATACAGTACACAGTTCACACACCTGTCGTCGAGGGCGTTGTCCAGATTGTCAATCGGGCTTGCAAGGAAATTTTTCTCTCTCGACTTTCACCTCAGTCTTTTCATTTTCTATTTTATTCATTTCTACCTTCTTCTTCTTCTTCTTCTTCTTCTTCTTCTTCTCGTCTTTCTTGTCCATGCCCTTCTCCTCCTTCTCTTTTTCTTCTACTTCTTGATTCTTTTTGTGTGTATTCTTCATCTCTTCTCTTAATTTGTTCAACTGCTCTATTAAGAGGTTAGTTTCCATCAATCATTTTATTTACTTTGTAAGGGAGGGGGGATTGTGTCAATCCAAACTGCATGGTTGGAATAACAGAAATTACACATTTAACATTCCTAGATATTTGCATTGTAAACAAATTATTTTATGTAATTGTATGTAAATAGTGACTTTGATTTTATCAAATTTTTGCTGCTTTGAATCAAAAAAAAAGTTCTAGTTTTTCTATAAAATGAAACAATAGATTTCAACGCGAAAAAATATTTTCGCGTATACGCTAGGCTCTCTAATTATAGACAAGTGCATGGTTCGGTAGATTGAACAAAACAATTTAAAAACTGCTTATTTTCGTGAAATTATATTAATCAAAATAGAATGAATGAAATAGGGTTCAATTCTAAGAATTCTTTCTCTTCCATCTCTCTATACCCCTCTCTATCCTCTCTCTCTCCCTCTTTCTCCCTCTCTCTCTCTCTAAACACACACACATATACATATCATACATCTTGTCACCATTCATTATTACTATTTCATTCAGTAATGGAACAGCAACAATGAATAAATCATTTACAATAAATATTCTTTTTGTACTTTAACTTCCGATACACGATGAATTATAGATCCTTGGGGAGGATCTTTTCGGCTTTGATTTATGCGATTTTTCTCACGCGAATTCAGCTTATGCGGAATTCAGTCACTGTAATCATTATAATTTGTATACATCAGTATACATTATAGTTGCTATTATGCCTCGCAACATCAACCACACCAATATCTTCTGACAAAATAGTACTGTCCTAAATTGCTTGTGGTTCGGGGAAGGCGTTCTAGAAAATACATTAGATAATGAGGGTCTCTGATAGGAGTTTTCTGATAAGTTGATGATATACAGACAAGAGCAGGCGTGTTCAATGTCAGATCATAAAATTTGATCGACCTCCTTTCGTTACAATGTCCCTTAGCCGTTAACAATGAACAACACTATGCCAATAAAAGCTTGTGACCACAGACTGATGAATAACGGCTTCGCCAGAATATATTTCCTGGAAAGATGTCAGGCATGATAGGAGCCGGTCATCTTTTCATTCTTATTTTCATATTATTATTCTTCTACACTTTGCCAAAAGCGATGACCGAGCAGTTATAAAATGGCAATTCTGCGGACCGACGGCGCAAACGTGACTATATTTATTCACAGCTTCAGATGAAGATCCATAAAATGCCATTTGTCGGCCGGATTGTTTCAGACACGAGGCTTTGGATCTCAGTTTTGTACGGACTTTTCGTTCGAATACTTACATGTTTAGTTTGTTTTGCTCCAATCGGACAATAGGGTTATTTCGTGACCTTTTTTATTATTATTTGAAATAACTTTGTTATATAATAATGGAATAGGCCTTTATAGGCCCATCAACTTCAGCGCTTGTCTAGAGGCGTGGCTTGTGAATACTAACATTGTGCCATTAGATATGATAGAGGAAATCTCTTGGAAACATAATTTATCAACTATTGACAGCTGGTAGATCTTTTTCTTGTTTGTCAGAGTGTTTATAAAGGGCCCACATGCACTGAGAGATACTTTGAATGTCCTTTTCTACAAGGTAGATAATAATAACTACCACAATATACTGTATAGATGTTGGTTAAATCACAGCATCACTCTTTAGTGACAAAAAGTTTGGATTGGCAAAAAGTTTGGATTGGAAAAAGGTTAAGGGTTAAAAGAGCAAGCATTCCAGTAAATTTAATGTTAGACAAAAGCATAATTTCTAGATCAGTTCTTATTTTGCTGCCAGCAATACAAAAAAAAAAGAAAACAAAGAAAAAAAAAAGAAAGAGGGAACACTGGCCGATAAAGTCCTGAATCGCGTTAAGCTGTTGTGTTCGCTGGTACTACAATAATCAAGGAGGTAACAAAATATGGATTCTTCTAACACCACAAGAGTACTAGTGCTATTAGAATCTGCCCTGATCGAAAGCCACCTCCATCGGTCGTTGATGATTATCGCTTTCACACTTCTCGCCATCGTCATCGTAATCGGCAACGCTCTAGTCATGCTCGCCATACGAAGGGGACCGATGCTGAGGGAACCAAGCTACCTTCTCTTGGCTTGTCTGGCCCTAGCGGATCTCCTGACGGGTCTGGTTGCCATACCTGTAGAAGTCTACAGCAGAATTTTTATAAATCACGCAACTTGCACCGTGGAAACGGCAGTGTATTTCTCAATATGGCCCTACATCTGCAGTTGGGTATCTTCTGTGGTCATCGTGTTCGTGAATGCAGACAGATATGTCGCCATAACTCGACCCTTGCGATACGCCTCCATGGTTACCTCCAGACGGGTGGTTGTGGTAATTGTTGGGATGTGGATGATCGGTTTGACGTACGGTTTCATGTTTGCTTATGGCGCTAGCGAGGACCAATCCGTAAGTGAGTATTGCGCTCCTGAGCCGAACAGGAGGTCGTCCGGCAAAGTTCATGACCTCGTCACCGGTGGTTTCATTGTCGTGTTTAGCCTCGTAGTCATTGCCAGCAACCTGCGGATTCTCGCCATCGCCAAATCCCAGGCGCGTCGCATCCAGATGGCCGTTCCTCACCCGCCCATGGGCATCCCTCCTCCAGGACCAAAGCTCAAGCAAGAGGTGAAAGCAATACGCGCTATCCTACTCGTGGTGATCATCTTCTGCGTCAGCTTATTCCCAACATGCGTTTGGTTTGCCGTCAAATATTTCTTTCGTGTAAGTCATCTTGCTTACGTCCTCGCAAGCGACGTAAACTTTTTCTTCCTGAACATCAGCTCGGCAGCAAACCCCTTCATCTACAGCGTTCAGAACCCCTTATTCCGAAAGGCGTTCAGGAAGATTGTGGCTCCTTGTACAGGTGGCTCGATGGTGGCAGAGTTAATGCAGCAGATCTGGAACAGAACAGTCACACTTTACATTGACCCTATTTGAACAAGATTTTGGTGTGGAACGACGTCACATTAACACCAACTGTGTCAGGAACTTTGCAAAGTGTGAAGCCAACAATGGCATGATGCTATACAGTCGTGGCAGTGCGGGGTTATCTGTGCCAGTCAGCACGCAGAACACACAAAGGGTCTGTATCATAGAGGTCTGGGAGGAAGGACGACCTCTTGGCCACAAGGAATTCAAAGTTACTTTTTTCCTAGTTTCCGGTTATTTTCCTGGAAGTTCATCAGATCATTTTGATTGTCGGTTTATTGGATTTGAATTTGAATTTTGAATTTTTCGAATTCGAATTTGAATTTGATTTTGAATTTTGAATTTGAACTTGAATTTGAATTTTGAACTTGAATTTGAATTTTGAACTTGAATTTGAATTTGAATGTTGAACTTTAACTTGAATTTGAATTTTTTAATGATGGGTTTTGCATGCATGGTGTTGCTGTGAGTTTGCATGGTTCATGAGGCCTAACCACATGACAACCAATAATAGTAGTAATAACCAGGGTGATCCTTATCAATTGGTACATTTTGCTATCATTTCTGTCCACAATCGGTCATGTCATTTTGTTGGATATGCTTATTCCTATTATTTGGTATATAAATCATCCAAATATGAAATAATATAGGCATAACACAGCCTCACTGTGAATCCACATAATTATACCAAATGCATATACAGTAGAAAAAAATCAAGAGTCATCTTTGTATCTAAGAGTATAATATTTTGATTCTTTGAAAAAGTAGTTTGTGACTTTTTGATTATGTTATTGTCTATTTCAATTAACACGATAAATATGATGACTGATAATATGCTTATAGGGATATCCGATGAGGTTATAGACCTTCCATGTTATCATGACTTGCAGTATACATAACAAAAGAGTAACTCCTAAATCAAAAATAGAGTGTAACTTTGTAATGTTTATATAGTTTTTAGCAAAATAAGTTAAAAAGGGGCATTCCTACACTTGAAGAGTTTGTTTGCAAAAACCGATAAGTTTATATTTGCCAAATGGAGATATTTGCGATTAAAGGTCAAGAAAAATAAAGAGAATAATAAGAAAATTTGTGCTTCTTTTGACCATAACTTCTAAATGATATACCTCTATATGTAGTGACCACTATATCATTTATAAGGTATTTTTTGTACATTATGACAAAAATCGTACTTCAAAATCTTCAAAAATGGACTTATCGGTTTTTGCAAACAAACCCTTCACTTATTAGCTAACTCTCCTGTGAAAAGGAGAGTGATCTGTTCAGTCATGTATCGCTGAACACACATAAAGACAAAATGGTCACTTTGTAAAATGCTTACAAGTTTATTTGAGGGGTCTGTGAAATATTTTGTTTCTTGTGAATGTTCTTTAATCATCTGCGGCTGCAACAACATTGCATTTAACATCTCCCGCTCCACGATTACAATGTGCTCACTAAGCTTCAACAATCCTTGGTCCTAAAGTTTCTCTTATGTTCACAGAACATATCGTGCTGAATGTTGGTAATAATCTGATGTTATTTCGTTCAATAAAATGAATGGATTTTGCAGTTAAAGGAGGGTTGAACAAAGTCATTCCACCCCTAAGATTGCGCACATCTAACGATAACAACAACAACAACAACAACTAAAATGAAAACAATCAGGATAGATATAATGGGAGGGCAATATTGATGGATTATAAAGCAGCAACAACACTAAACATTCATCAGAAACAGAATGCTGTACCGATCCCTAAAATAGGCTCTATGTGACTTTTGAAAAGTGACCATTTTGTCTGTAAGGAATTCTCACCCATGCATGCTAGTCTGAACAAATCATTCTCGTTTTACACAGAAATGTGTCAGTGCCAAGACTTTGGGCAGGACGATTGAAAATGAATGATGAAAAATGAGATATTGTATCAGAACAAACTGGGGTGTCATTGGGACTCAATATCTTGGATTATAAATGCCTCTTCGAAACAATATGCTTGACTGAACAGTTAGTTGATATGACAATTGATCTTTAGACACACTGTGTTAAAGATGTAGACAAGAACAACATACACAATAATGTTCCTTGACAAGTCTGTTGCCGTATGAGTGGAATGATTATTCTTTGCTTGAAACAGAAAATAACAATGATTTATAGCTTTGCCTTCGATTTGTCAGACAGTATTATTTTGTAGGCATATAATGCGTTTATTACGATATGATTTATTGTTTGTCTTTTATCTCATTGTTGATACCTAATCTACTTTGAGGAAAAAGGGGGAATGGAATGAAAGTATTGTGTTTTGAAAAAAAAAAAAAGAAAGAAGAAAAGTAGATCACATCATTAGATTCTCTGATCACTAATCCACAGATGAATCATATACAGCGCGGCGATGTATGGGAAATCATCCCCGCGGGTCGCACTATCGCATAATACATATAAAATTTAATGTTAACACGAGCTTGATCAATGAGCCGTCCAAAATTAAGTCATGACGGTCAGAAATTGTAGAATATTCTCTCAAAGGGATCGTATAGTTTTTGTTGAGACCTAATTTCAGGTTTCTAACATTTTTTGGTGAGATAATGAGAAACTTCTTATGAAATATATGAAAGAGCATGTAATTTTGTGATGAATTCAACGTTTATTTGATGAAAATTGGTTTTGAAATGGCTGACTATCCAAACAAGAGTGATTCTAATAAAGTGTAGGACCCACTTTTTATTAGGATCGCTTTGTTTTACTTTGTGTTTGGATGTTTCAGTCACTCCAAACCCGATTTTCATCAAATCAACTTTGAATTCCTCTTTAAATGATGTGCTCTGTACTATATCATAAGTGTTTTCTTGGTATCTCGCAAAAAGTGAAAAGCCCAATTCTCATCTCCACCAATACTGTATCATCACTTTAAATTAAATATATATATTATAACATATTACTACATAGTGGAGAAGCGGTAAAAAGATATTAGTAATAGAAGTAGATATCAGATTCTATTATACTAGTCAACTACACGGCAGTCGTCAGCCTAAAGTTATGAATATAAAACCAGTACATGACCATGTACTTCAAAATTTCACCTCTGCGCCATGATCAGAAAAATTCATGAGATTCCTAATGTAACCCTGCATCACAAAACAAACAAAAAGTCCCCACACATGAAATTTTAGGTAAGAACATATTCTGAAACAGCAGACTTTACGCTTTAAAATAATGTATAACTCAATTTAAATGAACTCTCCTAACCTATCTAAATATTGGAAAGAGAGCACACACTCAGGAAAAGTGTGAACTGAGAAAAGAGGCTCTTGAAGTATAGTGTCTATTCAAGCGCCTAATCTTTACCAAGTCGCGCTGGCTGTGCGATGAATGGGACAAAAGCGGGATGTAAACCACTGGAGTAACAAGAATGAAGGAATTATTAGATTGAACTGAAATTGAGCATGCCTTTTTAACACATCCTGTCCATAATTGATGGCAACTTTAAAAGCAGTAGCATTAACCTGTCAAAAGCTATGAGAGTTGAAAGTGAAGAGTGTGTACAAGGTCTTTAAGAAATGAAAAGGGGGCTCTATAAAGACACACCTAATCACACTATTCTACCAAAAAATGTTCAAGATAAACTGCTAAAACACACACTTTCCTGTCCGTTTTATGATCCCAAATTTTAGCATAATGTAGAAGACTAATTTGCTCTTTCAGAAAATAATACTATGGAAAAGTCAAGATCGGCTAGGTTGTCATCTATTTTCAGTCCTCACACAAAATCAGTATGTGCGACTTTTTGTTCGTTTTGTGATGCACGGTCACATAAATAGATTATAATATGGAAGCATACTATACTGATTCCATGTTGACAACAAAAACCATACTAATACGACCTGCATTCATCTACTAAGTGAACCACTGCACTGCAGATTATTTATAGATTTGCAATATTCATTATGACGTGGTATTGACGGAGTAAACAGTGATCCTTCTTCCTCCGGGAAATACCTAGAATTCGAAAGTGCAGTGACTCGCATTGCAATTGCAATTTTACGATATAGTGTTGAATAAAACATGTCTATGTCCTCCATGCATGATAATGATATATCAGGTTTGCATGGAGGTGAGTAACTGGGAAAGGTTTGCGGTATAATGCGTGACTTAAAGTCCTGAAAAGCTAGAGGTAAGTAGAGATTGGGGAGGTAAAAAGAAAAAAAATGTGAAGACGGGAGAGTGGAGTCTTCTTGTGCTGTAAAACGGGGTGATGTGAAGGTGAAATGCGTGGCCGTGTGGATAGTCCTAAAGGACTCGAACACTAAGATACAAGCTTTAGTCGCACAAACTTAGAGATTTTGGATCCGAAATGAAAAGCAATATAGCCTTAGAATAATTATACTTGTTTGTTTCAAAGCCAAAGTCGCTTAGTCGTGTGGCTGAAAGTCGTATAGTGTGAGGTGGCCTCATAGCTCCTTACTTTTGCTTAGTATTTATATGGTGGAGAGATTAAAGCATAAAGGACAATTCACCTTCATTGTGGACTGAGTGAATGCAGCAATTTTGGTAGAACACATCAGTAAATGAGAGTTTGAGAAAAATCAGACAATCCGCTCAAAAGTTATGAAATTTTGAAGTTTCTGTTCAGTCACTGCTGGACGTGAAGACCACTACAACTTGTGATGTCACATGTGTAGAACGATAATCAGGAAATAATAAAGAAAATTCATCATATTTAATTATTTTCCCTTTTCTCACATAATAAACGAACACTTGTCTTGCCTCTTTCAGAAGGCAGGGGGAATAATATCACCTGCATGGTGACAAGTCGAGGAAATAGGGCCTATATGCACTTTAAAAAAATATAAGATTTTGTGAAATTCCTCATTATTTACCTTATATCATTCTTTGCATGTGAGATCATACACTGTAGTTCCAGTAGTCTTCTCATCCAGCAGTGACTGCGCAGAACTTCTGAACGGATTGTCCGATTATTTCCCAAACTTTCACTGATAATGTTCTGCTAATATTGCTGCATTTACTCAATCCACATTGAAATGAAGATGGACTTGTCCTTTGGCGTAGGAAGAGGTTTGCTTGCAGTTAACACCATGGTGGGTATAGTTCCATGGCCGGTGCCAAGTTTTCAAAATGGGGGGGGGGGGGGGGGGGCACTTCCGGACTTCGGCGCATCTCTTTCACTCCGGGTTTCTTCAGCTGACAAGCGAAAAAAAAAAAAAAGATACTCAGTGCAAAAACAACGGCCTTACCGCACGGCGCTCGAAGGTTTCATTAGATTCTTTCTCTACTGCCACTTCCGGGGTAAAAAAAGAAAAGAAAATAGAGCAGGGGTCCAATAAGGTGGCACTATTCCTATGTAAGGGTGCAAAAAGTGTGTGTGTGTGGGGGGGGGGGGGGACTGAGCGCCCCCCCCCCCCCCGTTCCGCCGGCCCTGACTTCTAAAAAGGACTGCGGAGAGAGTCAAGAGACGAGCAAAGTGAAATGAAAAGAGGACGTGGTGGAGAAGAGTATATAGTTGTGAGTGTGGAAGTGGAATGACAAAATGGATAATCCTAAAAAAAGTACTGGACATTCTACTTTTGATACGAAGTGCGAAATCCTGGAGGGGAGGATCATCGAGTGGATTATGCCCTGATGTTATTAGGTCATTGATAAATCAGGGCTGCCCACACCATGGTCTGTCATCTCAGGTCACTATACAGTTCCTTCCATTATAACCTGGCAATCATAACTTTTTTTTTTTGGGGGGGGATGGGTTTATAGTTGCTTGATTATCGACCGAAATTTAATAGGCCTACTACTATACTTTCAGTGATATCATTTAATTGAGTTTGAATCAATGGTAGATTACCATTTTTGAGTGATGGAGGAATACATGCAATAAGAAGTGAAAATATAATTACTATTGAAAATGGTGATGGCAATAATACCTCTTCAAGTTTGCGTCAATATAGAACCTATGGCACTACATGTGCTTTTTAATTCATCTCATATTTTTCTCTCCCCCCCCCCCCTCCAGTAGATCAAACTATTATACGAAGGGTTTGTTTGCAAAAACCGATAAGTCCATTACGGTTCCATTCGTTTGATAGGCCTAAAATAGTTCATAATATGCATTGTACGTTGCATCAAACTTGATCACGATGTTGACTGCACTTCTCAATTACCTTAAAATTAATCTTAACAGTTGCAGGAAAACAGCTTCAGGTCAAATAAATATAGTGTTAGTAATTTAAAGAAGAATGAAAATCAGTTTTTGAAAGATCCCCCCCCCCCCCCCCCGCCTTCCGAGGACGACAAGCTGGCGGCTGAGCATACATTCCCAATAGTCCAGGCTAGGCTCCATAGAAAGTGCACCTAACCTTGTTTTTTGATATATACAATGTTTTTTGATGGTTTCTTGTCAATTCGAGGGTGCTGATTCCAAATCCGATTGATGCCACTCGCGTAACCTTGAGCATTTTCGGCAAAACGCAAAAATCCAAAATGGCCGCCAGATATGCTAATTTGGCCATGATAATCCCAGTTATGTCAATTTTATGACAAATTATTCCATCAAAGTTTTTTAAATTTTTGTTCCTTGAGTAATTCTACTTGCACATGCAAGAATTTTTTCATTTGAAGAGGTACATTTAGTATTTTAAGCTTATTTTCAATTCAAAATGGCCGCCACTCCTATACTCATGTACTATATGAATGGCAAAAAATATGCATAGAAATAGAAGACGAATTTTTAATCACATACCTACGCTTTTATCAAGTTTTGCATGTGCAATGCAAATCTGATGAGTGCCACTAGCAAAACAAGCAAACAAAAAAAAAACAGAAAGTTTATTGTTTTTAGGCTTATATTCTTCTTCAACACTTCAAAATGGATGCCACTCACATACCCCTGCACAATATGAACGGCAGAGCGTGCGAAATAAACAAATTTTCTTTTTTTTTCTGTCACTCAGGTACACTGTTTACCAATTTGTGTGCTGATTATAAATCAGAAGGTTGTTACTAACAAAGGCTGTTTTATTTTTTGATGCAAACATCCAAATTTGCTACCTCAATCTGAATTTTTTCCTAGGTATTTGGAAAAATCCACCAAAACTTGAATTGACGCCAACATCAAGATCGTTTATCAGTAATTATTAGATATGAACACTTGATACTTTCTTGCCTTGAGATGTTCAACATCAAAATATTCATTCTGATTTACTGAATTAAAAGGCTGAATCCTAGACGATGACACAAATGAAATTTCCAATTAACTGTCCTGTTCTACATTATCTAAAAGCAATATTATACAAACTTTTCAGTCCCCTAATCCGAGAAAGAACATGAGGCAGGGGAAAGTGGAAAAAAGGGACCACCTCACTTCCTGTTGTCAAATCTCTGAAATGAAAACAATGCCCCAAAGTTTATAATGTTAACCCAAATGAATTATATATGGTAGATGAATTTTACCACCGTTTTTTTTTTTTTTTTTTCGGAGTGAATGTGTTTGAGTATAGGCCTATGATGTCGAGGGAGACTCCCGGCTGAGATCTGTACAGTGCTGCCTCATTCTGAAAGCAGTGTTATAACAACTTCACACTGCTTGTCTTTAATCTTCAGCATTTGCAGATTCAGGATTGCTCTCGGTAACCAGACCAGCTGTGTTAGGACTCTAAATGATGGCCTCCTTAATGGTGGCTGTAAACTAACTCAACTAGAGGTCTTTTTAACATAGTGGTGACATTATATTCACTTCACGTAGGAAGTTTGCAGATGATCTTGCATTTACGTCTCATAGAAAGTCCTTGGATGACATGAGCCGAGTAGGCCTACTGACCCATCTCAAGACAATAGTGGAGTACTTCATCTTCTGGAGACTTTGTCCCAACCTTTATTAGATTATCATCACTACCATGCCTTCCATCTTAGTAACCATCTTGCCAACGCTATGTTCAAGGTAGCCCTCTGTGGCAAGCCTTCCAAGCATAGGCTAAGGAAGTCCACCCTCCTTCACTGGCACTCGATCACTCTCCATCACACTGGAAGGAAAGGATGGCAAGTGTCACCAGTACCGTCAACGCATACCCTGACCTTCCAAACACGATAGCATGGGGGGGGGGGCATTACATGAAGCGTTTTGTCTGACAAAATTGTCTGACAAATTTGCTCTCAGCCAATCAGATGCAAGGATTTAATAGCTTATAACAGTTTGTCAAAAAGAAAAGATCTGACAAAACACATCATGAAATGCCCCCTTGAACAACCTGCCATCAATGCGCCTGAAATCCCACAAGCCTGTATAGATTTTCTTACTGTAACTTGAAAGCTTTGACCCCAAAACAGGTTGGTGCAGATGCTGGTCTGATGTCATCTCTGATACCACCCAAGTTACCTACAACACTGTCTCCGGCCTAGCAACAAAGCCGCAGGGCTTCAACGGGTGTGATCAAGCAAGTCTTCATGTCTTCATCCTGTTTCTATGGCAAATAATCGCCCTCTGACCCCTGAGGAAGTGCTGAACATCACCAGATGTGGTTGCAATTAAAACAATATTGCAGGACTAATATGCATCTTTAGCCTGAGAATTCTGCAAATTTGGGGCTGATGTCGCCTGCTGCTAAACATACAAAAAGTAAAGGGTTCTTTAAAGACAATAAAAATGACAGTTTTAGTTTTAAGACAAGACTGAATGAGATCATGATGTCAAAGTGTATATTATCAACACCTGGGAACTGTGAGAGAACTGAAAGAGGTATCTCACATTGCTCCTTGGTTGATGTTTAATGAACAGTTTGTACGGTATTGCATTAGGACAGTTTCGTTTAAGCCTTCAACAGTTTTTGTTGTTTTAATTCAAGAAGAAAGTCAGGTTTGCTCGATAAATCAAGGCGGCACTTCTAAATTAAATCATATCAAAGTGATGGAGGTTGTGATCCATTTCGAACTCGCCTCACACTCTTAAAACATCCGAGTCAGAACTGACCCGGAACTGGGTCCGTTGAGGTCACACTCCGTTCCGGGTCAGAAATAACAAGGAATGGGGTCAGATGTGACCCATTCAGAGTCATGAATTGGGTCAGGGTGACTCCATTCGGGGTCTTCATGACAAATTCCAAGTCATTTTTGACCCAGAACGGTGTGTGACCCCAACGGACCCAGTTCAGGGTCAGTTCTGACTCGGATGTTTTAAGAGTGCAGGACTGCTCCCTCCGCCCCCCCCCCCCCCCCCCAACTCCTTGCTGGAAAAAAAAAAATCTACAATGTAAAGGGTAGGTTTGTCTGCAACCATGTATCTCTGCACTTACTGTATAGGATTTTTCTGTACTAATATGGTTTTAGGGGAATGCATATTACAAGCTTTGCTTTCTAGCTTCCCCTCCATTTTCAACATTATTTGATAAATACTCCCTAAAAAAAATCGAGTGAAAATTTTCACTCTTAAAAGAGTGAATACAAAAAAGAGTGAATTTCGAGTGAAATTGGAGTGAATTTTGAGTGAAAATGCTCATTTTCACTCATTATGGAGTGACGTCAGGGATCACTCGCAGATTTTGGAGTGATCCCTGACGTCACTCCAAAATGAGTGAAAATGAGCATTTTCACTCAAAATTCACTCCAATTTCACTCGAAATTCACTCTTTTTTGTATTCACTCTTTTTAGAGTGAAAATTTTCACTCGACTTTTTTTAGAGAGTACCATGTATCTAGGCTCCTTAATATATTGTGTTATAGTATTACATTTTTATATTCAACCGGCATGTAGAATATGATGGTATATTGATTCCTTGCGAGACATTTAGTGAACTTATATTGTTGAGACTTTTGTTGAGACAAAATGAAATATATAAGAAATTGTGTTCAACATCGTAAAGGTTTATGAATATTAAATGCTCATATATGTAGGCCCCCTATATTGTAAGTGACACCCAACATATTGCACATGCAACACTTTATGATAGCGCAGACCTTGAGCTACGGGACTGGAAATACAGTAAATTTGTTCTACATTTCCATGCAGATGTTTTGCCATTCATATAGTACATAAGCATAGGAATGGCGGCCATTTTGAATAAAAAATGAGCTTTAAATGCTAAATGAACCTATATGAAATGAAAATTCGCTTGCAAATGCAGATAGAGGAACTCTAGGAACAGAAATGTACAAAGTTTGGTGGAATATTGAATTGGTCATAATTATAATGCACATTATTGTGTTTATCACGGTCGAATTAGCATATCTGGCGGCCATTTTGGATTTTTGCATTTTGCCGAACTCCATACGCGAGTGGCATCAATCGGATTTGGAATCAGCACCCTCGAATTGACAAGAAACCATCAAAAAACATTGTATATATATATCATATAAAAAACAAGGTTGGGTGCCTTCTAGCCTGCTGGACTACAAGCCCATAAAAAAATACTGTACAGCAATCAAAGAGATTTTCCCCAGTGACTGCTAGAGTGCGGAGTCTTCATACGCCCTGGCCTGTACTATTGTTTTGTGAGCGCAAGGGGAGCATTGGATGACAACGAGGAGGTACAACGGTAGGCTCACCCCTCGTGCTAACACGCTAGCAAACGAGCAACCGAGGAGCAGCCAAAATCAAGTGCGTACTCGCGTAAAAGTTCAGAAGTTCGCGTAATACGCGCTGTAGAAATGTATACATAGTACGCAAAGTACGCAAACGAAATCAGAGAAGTGTTCAATTGACATTGGAACTTTCCAGAAACATTTTAAGAGTTTAAATGATATTAATGATGGTATGCTGAGATCAACACCGACGAGTTTTGCAAATACTTGTAATACAGCACATATCCCTCTTACCATGCATATTGAACATGATTATAATGACCGAATATCTGAAGAAGAGGTGACTGCTCATATAAAGCAATTGAAAAATAATAAGGCACCTGGTTTTGATTTGATATTAAATGAATTTTTAAAAAACAGCAATGCGTCCCTAGTGAATGTAATAACCAAATTATTTAATTTAGTTTTAGATAGCGGAATAATTCCAACGGATTGGACGATTGGTATGATACGCCCTATCTACAAAAATAAAGGTTCTGTTAATGACCCTGATAATTATCGTGGCATATCTTTATTAAGTTGCATTGGCAAATTATTTACTTCAATAATTAATGATAGATTGACAGATTTTCTCGATGATAATCATGCCATTGGGGAAGAACAAGCAGGATTCAGAGAGACTTATTCAACTGTTGATCATATATTTGTGTTGCATTCAATTATTGACTTGTATTTATCACAGAGAAAAAGATTATATTGCGCGTTTATAGATTATAAGAAAGCTTTTGACTCTGTCGATAGAACATTGCTATGGAACAAAGTTGCTAGATGTAACATACAGGGAAAAGTTTTTGATGTAATCCGAAATATGTATAAAAATCTAAAGTCATGTGTTGTCAACGATTCACAGCGTTCTGACTTTTTTAATTGTAATATTGGAGTGAGGCAAGGTGAAAATCTATCTCCTTTGCTTTTTGCATTGTATATAAATGATTTTCAAGATTATGTAAGTTCCGCATATAATGGTGTTGATTTTTTGCCTAATGATTTGTTGACCGTATTACATGATAAAGGAATAGATGTATTTCTAAGACTCTTCTCATTGATGTATGCTGATGATACTTTAATCCTAGCTACTAGTGAGAACGAATTGCAATCTGCACTCAATGCTGTAAGTGATTACTGCAAATTATGGTTACTACAAGTTAATGTCAGTAAAACAAAAGTAATGATTTTCTCAAGAGGAAAAGTTAGAAAATTCAAGCCCTTTATGTTTAATGAGAATGTTTTAGAGGTTGTAGATGAGTATACTTACCTTGGAGTGGTGTTTAATTATAAAAATGATTTTAAAAAGGCCCAAACTAAACAAGTTGACAAAGCGAAACGAGCAATGTATAGTCTAATGGTTAAGTCTCGAAAGATGCGGCTTCCAATAGATATCCAATTAGAATTGTTTGACCGGCTTGTTGTACCCATTCTTATTTATGGTAGTGAAGTTTGGGGATATGACAATTTAGCACTCATAGAGAGTCTACATTATCAATACTGCAAACATTTACTGAGACTAACAAAAAATACTATGAATAGCATGGCTCTGGGAGAACTAGGAAGGCTTGAAATAGCCTGTACTGTTAAAGAAAGAATGCTTAATTTTTGGTTAAAGATTATTACAGGAAAAGAAAGAAAATATTCATCTATTGTATGTAATATCATATCACTTTTGCATAATTATAAGATATATTCATCACCATGGTTGTTGAAAGTTTATGATACACTAAATGAGTTAGGAATGTCTTTTGTTAGGAATAACTTTAAAAAACGTAAGTTCTTCGTGGTTTAGGTGTTCGATAAAACTTAGATTAAGAGACGAATTTGTACAGAATTGGCAGTCTGAGATAAGTAACAGTTCATGTTGTACGAATTACAGAATCTATAAAACGAATTTATGTTTAGATCCATATTTGTTAAAAATCCCTTACATTTTCAGACAACTTCTTTCCAAATTTCGCTGTGCCAACCACAGATTGCCAGTTGTAACGGGTAGGTATGCTGGTATTGAACATTGTGATCGATTGTGTAATTTATGTAATTCTAATAGACTAGGGGATGAATTTCACTATTTATTTGAGTGTCATACATTGAATAATGCCAGGAATAAATTCATTAAATCCTATTATAGAATAAGACCAAACACTTTAAAGATGTCTCAGTTATTTAATTCCCAAAATCGTAGTGAGTTGATAAATTTAGCTAAATTTTGTAAGGAAATAATGAAGCTCCATAAGAAAGAATAATTATTAATATCATTATTTGTATTTTTTTCATGTAAATATAGCTTTCTACAATGTTTTGTTTTATATTATTGAAATTGCTTTTATCTGCGTTATTGTTGCCCTGCTTTTTTTTTTAACTGTTTTGTTTGTCTTCCTTCTCTCTTTCCTTCTCTCTCTCTCTCTCTTTCTCTCTTCTGGGTCCTGCACCATTCTGTATATTTTGTAAATATGCAATTTTCTGTATGTATATGTAATTTACAATGTATTAATGTATTAATTAACTGATTTTATCTGTTACGGTGTTTATTTTTAATTTTCTTCAATACCCTGACGTTGGGTGACATAAGAAAATAAAAAAAAACATTGTCATTGTCATTGTCATTGTCATTGTCATTGTCATTGCCATTGTTAAGTGAGCTATGGCGGCCCCCATGAAATCACTGACTCCATTGTAGAGTCCGCCCTCTAGTGGTGGGGAGGAGAAAAATCTCTTTGACAGCAATAAAAAATGTCGCCCTCTATCGGTAAACCCTAAATAACTTCGCGCTCGCGCCAATCTCGAACACAAGATTGTGACTGTGCTGTATGGTACGTGTACCATACCGGTACCGCACCGGTACAGTACGTACAGCTCAAGCTGCCTAAAGAGTACTACACAGACTGTAGTAAGAGAAGTGAAACAGACAACAAACTTTTACATCGTCAGTCCTCGTGTCGATCGATCAGACAGATATTTGACAAAAGACGTGTCTCCCTCAAGCTGATGAGATGAACATTTCTCAGTATTCCTGCTGATGTTTCCCATTCGCATGGAATTCTAGCTGTGCAATTCTGAGCTGAAATCAAGAAGCGGAAGTGTAGAAAGAATTAGCGATGGTTCTGCAGAACAGCGGGAAGTATCGACCGGATCGTAGCGACAGCAGTGCCCGTGGCTCTGGCGGAAGGTACGTCAGTATATGGGGTCTCAGAATCGAATGGTGACGTGTAGCAGAAGTAGGGTCTACTATAGATTCTAGGCCTAGATCTACTGTACGTAATGTTGAGTCTATTGAGAACGTGTCTAACAAATAGACCCCCAACTATGGAAATGTGGTCGCAGTTGCTAAAAAAACACATTTGTGAGATTGAGTACCGGTGCGGTAGGCCTACTCGAGCTAGGTACTGTCTGTGACTGTAGCTGAGCATAGTGAGGGCGTCTGTGGCTGTATATTTTGAAGAGATCTGTAACGTTAGTGTGACTGCACTGTGTCTGTGGTATAGAAATCTACTGCTTCATAGATTCTAAATGAAATTAAAATTTAGTTTAACAGTATACAAATGATGCACAGGATAGAGTGTGTTAGTGAAGGTGCGGCGCGCTCGAGAGTACCCCAATCAATGGTGCGACGTGCCTGTGTGAGGCGCAGCCGAGTGCATGTTTGCAATTGTTGTCAATACTCGAGAGTGCGCCGCACCTTCACTAACGCCACGAAATAATCCTGTGCATCATTTGTTTTATAAAATGGGTCGAAAACTAACAGCATTATTCACGTACCTTTGTGGGTCAATACCAGTCAGCTACATGTAGCACTCGCTCAAAAGTCAAGATGTCTGAAGATGTTCGTCCCAAACATTTACGCACGTCGCACTCGGAAATCCCACACATAAGTACTGTACGTACGCCACGTACTGTTATGCACAAGAAAGGCCGCCGGCTGTTGTGGCAGCCCGCGGCCCGAACTAAAAGTTGTTTACAGGATTGACAGCGCGTATAGTAGCGCGTGACGCACTTGTAACAACTGATTGAGTGCGCACTGCTAGTGAAAACATTGTGACGTACGTCAGGCCAGGGAGGTGGAAGAGAGACTCTTCTTAGTGCATACCTGAAGAAATTAATGCACGCACACGTGACTCATTTCAGCGCTTCCAATTGGCTACATTCTTGAACCCATTTTATAATTAACACTAAAAGCAGGTAAGTTTGCTTGTCCGTGTACAAATGAAATGGTGGAGTAGATCTATTCTAATTTCTAGCGCTCTTGTATTTAATAGTATTGACATGATTAACGTTATCACTTTATCAGATTAGATTTGTCTATCTTGGTTAATTTAGAATGTCTAGACTCTCAATGAAAAGTTTAATGTGCTCTCCATCATGTCTGTGTGCTTGTGACATAGACACACCTAAGATCTATAGACGGTCTAGGGCCTACGATACACCCTAGTAAACTTTTAATGCATTCTATGGAACTCGATCGTACCATTGCGTATCCAGGTAAAGTGGATCATGATACAAAAACATGT